>KN484524.1:15590-39286 GCA_000787095.1 Periophthalmodon schlosseri
AAGCTGCTTACCTATTGCAGATTCAGTCTTCCCAGCCTGGTGCAGGTCTACAATTTTGTTTGTGGTGTCCTTTGACAGCTCTTTGGTCTTGGCCATAGTGGAGTTTGGAGTCTGACTGTTTGAGGTTGAGGACAGGTGTCTTTTATACTGATAACGAGTTCAAACAGGTGCCATTAATACAGGAAACGAGTGGAGGACAGAGGAGCCTCTTAAAGAATAAGTTACAGGTTTGTGAGAGCTAGAAATCTTGCTTGTTTGTAGGTGACCAAATACTTATTTTACCGAGGAATTTACCAATGAATTCATTAAAAATCCTACAATGTGATTTCCTGGATTCTTTCCCCCCCATTCTGTCTCCCATAGTTGAAGTGTACCTATGATGAAAATTAGAGGCCTCGCTCATCTTTTTAAGTGGGAGAACTTGCACAATTGGTGGCTGATTAAATACTTTTTTTTTGGTCAATCTGTGCGTGTCAGTGGACAGTGAGCAGGATGAAGCAGATGCATAGGAGATGGGTCTCTGGAAGCGATGTGCTTCCCCTGGACCTTGTTTACTCTGCACATTCAGTGCACCCCACTTCAGATCCTTCCCTGGACACACTTATGCCATGGCAATACAAACCCAGATATTTTTATAAACAGACATTTCCTTCACTTGATTAAAAAACGTCACAGTCCGTTCAGTGATGATACAATCGTTCCATTTTTATCCTAGTCACCGGTATTCATTCATCGCTTATTTTAGCCTATTTAATCTGTTATTACTGCATTCATGCATTCAAGAGCAGAAATTACAAAGAACTTGTGTACACTGCATACATGGCATAAAAAGTAAAGTGATTTCCGCTAATAGCCTACTAAACGAAAATTAGTTTCTAACGTTATGACGTGGCCCATTACCAATTCCAAGGGGCAGCACTGGTTTTATCACTTATAACCACAGGACTGACCAAATAAAACAGACAACAACAAGAGAAGGTTGAAATAAATGAGTGGACAGGGGATTTCTGCGTGTAAGCGAAGAGTGTAATGGCACACAGCTGGTATCTACGCGCGAGTGCATAGTACACTAACATCACACATCTGTGTCCAAAACAACTACTTAACTTACCGTTACTACTGATAAATCCACAGAAACTTTATGGTGCCATAATACCACAACAAACAACACTATAAGCCATGGCATTTGCAGAGTGGAGAGCAGGTTGAGGTGTGGCATAGAAAGTTCTAGAGCACACAGAAAGTTATTCGTATGGCTGCCTCTCGTGCCCATGGAGCACGCTGTGTGTAAAGCTCTGTGCGCTCCACTCCAAACAGCAAACCGACGCGCACTCAGCACTAGAGCCAGTACCGGGACAGAAAGACAGAATCAATTGTGCGCCCAGAGACCCACCGCCTGTACTGCATGGAACATGGCAGAGGTGCGGTTATGATGCTCTCTCCTTCCCTGTCTACCTCTTCATTCATTCAATTCAAGAAAGTTTTACAGGTTCACAAGATACATTCACGACATCACAAGATACTTTTTATGGGATCACGTGACAATGCCTCGGGATCACATGATAATTTCTCAGAGTCACATGATAGTTTCTTGGGATCATCTTTATTTAGTTCCTCACCCGGCGCCCTTGCGGGCTCCGTAGAAATTCTTGGAAAATCCTTGGAAAATCCTTGGAATATTCTTATTAAAGTTTCATTATTATTTCCAAAAGTCAAAAGTATTCTGCCTTAGTTGATTTTAACATTGAAATTGAGCTGAGCCTCTTGTTTCAAGGTCTAGTCTTCCAACACATACCGGCTTTGCACCATATCTGTGCAACAGTACATCTACATGAGCTGTTTCCATCCCCTTTACAGAAACACACATTCCCTTTGCAGCTGAAAAACACATTACATCATGGCAGATTAGATGTAACCATATATGAGGCTTGCTTATCTTCAGGAATTAAATCGGAATGATATTGGCCTGTTAATATACAGCGCGCACTGCACTCTTCTGACATGTTACATGCAAGAATCTGCTTTGATTTTACTGCACGCTGCCTAATGCACTGCACACATAAAAGATGGTGGTAACTTCATCTTTCAACTCAGATGGCACATATTACCCCAAATCCAAAGTAATGCCTATTTAGGATGTTTCTAAGTCAAACCATCTCTGTGAGGTCTTCAGATATGTTTCCATGGTTAAAGAACTTAAGCTGGGTGATCTGGCTGGCAGATGCTAAACATTACAGACACCAATTAAAGGTAAATCTAGCCTTTCATCGCCCTAGTAAATCTAAAGGGGACAAGAGGCCGTTCGCTCAGGATTCATCACCCATTTATTTATTTGTCTTCTCTCACCAATCCCCACTTTTCCCAGCTGCAGATCCTTTCCGTAGAGCTGCAGGTCTGAATGGGTAGGGAGGAGGTGATCACATAACTAGGCGCTACAGAAATACTAAGAAATATGAAATGCTTCCTGTACCCTCTAATAGGTCAGATGGTAAATCAAAAATCAGGGGATGGTCATCCTAATTATGAAATATCTTCCAAAGAGATCTTGATGAGTTTATGATGCAGATGAGCTAAACAGCTCCAGGTGAGATAATAACACGCTTTATGGACATTTTTATCATTTTAAAGAATGAAACAGAAACCTCCGCAATATGTCATGAGCTATTTCTAAATACACAGTGAAAAAATGTTAAAGATCTGAACTAGTTTATAAAAAGGGAACTGAAAGGTAATTATCTACCTAATGCAAGAGTTTAGCCCAGCTTTATTCCTGGTTTAGTCCATATTTAGGTCTATAGTACACGTTAGGCTACGTACCTGTTTTCTTAGCAGTTGGATCAGGGGCATAAAGTTTGACAGTGACTTTTGGTAACATCCACTGCATCCACAGGCTGACCTTCCCACTGGTGCCTCCGATGGTACTGGTCTTCTGCTCCAAAGTGACTGTGTCAGCAAATGGACTGTCATCTCCGGCTGGCACAGAGTCACCCTGAAAAATTAAAATATGTGTCAACTTTTTTACACAATTTTTCATCTCCATCACCAGACAGAGAACAAAACACACATGGGCCTTTTGTGCACATGTCTAATTAGTCCACGGTGTTTTTGTGTTGTGCATGTAGCCATAACAAAGCCACCACAGTCTTTCAAGCCTTTCCCTGTGTAGATGACATCAGTGTCTGGTGAGCAGAGCTGTTCCTCCAAACCATGGTGCTAAAAGGGACCACTGTGTGGAGCTGTCATCTGTGGTAACCCCAGAAACACAGGCCATTGTCACCCATGGGGGCTGCTTTCACTGCAGAGGCCAGGACACACACGATCAGCAGCCTGGGAGAGCGAAGGGAAGTGCGGGCCGGAGGTGGGGGCAGCGCAGAGGCAGCCAGGATACAGCAGATGAGGCCTTCAGTGAGCTCTTGACTCATCACAAGGTTTGGCAGAGCACACTCGTGGACAACAAGGGGCCGGTTGGATTTTTATCTCTTCCTGGATAATGTGTTTCCCAAACATTTATCTGTGTGGCTTACTTAGAAAGTGAAAGGGCTGCAAACACTAACATAGTAACATGCGCTTGTCTTTACAATATGGAAACAGCAGTTTGTTGTGGTTATTGGAGATTAGAGCCTTTCTCAATTAAAAACTCACAGATGTAAGTCTATTAAGGCACTGTAGGCTTAAACTCAGATAAGAACAATCACTGCTTTACAAATTTGAGTTAGTTTGGTATTTATGTAAAAAAGTGTCAATCAGAGTCAAAGTGTAGCACACTGAATTAGCTTCTTAGCTTCATTTATCAATCTGGAATGGCTCTTGTTAAAAGTGATTAGGAAAAGGCAGAACGTCATGATGGATATTTGAAGCCGATTGGCTGAAACATCATGGAATAAGCCTAGATATCAAACTTTTGTTACATCCAGTTGAGAGAAGAGCTCATGCATCTTTCCTGTCCTGTGGACGAAGCGCTCCCATCTGCATATTTTTCAAAAACAAAACCTGTATTTCTGCAAAAATAGTAGTTGTCGCCACAAACTACAATGCCGCCCTGTAATTGGTCTGAACCACTGGTGGCCCAGGTCCAATCAATGGATTCTCGTGAGTTTGTGAACTCACAAATATCCTGAGAATTCATCTTACTGGTCAGGTTAAATGCGACAGCAATACAGGGAAGTCAAAATGGATTCTTGATTCTTGGCAATTTATTTAAAGGTCCTATATTATATGAGTAATCCTTTATTATTAGTTTGTCTACATCTCCAAAGCTCAAAATGCTCTGTTTCATCTTGTGATGTCATGTAGTGGTACCTTTTGTTCAGCAGAAACTGGCAAATCCAGAGCTGAAATTATCCAAAAGATTCTAGTGAAGGTGTATGAAGTTTAAAAACACAGTGGAGCACTTCCTGTATTATCAACTGACATCACAATGTGGAACAGAGTGTTTTTCGTTTGAGAGAAGAACTCAACCTATATTTGCATTATTTGTGTGTTAAACGAAACAAAATAAAATTCCATGTTTTTGATGAGGATACGACATTATAACAGATTAGAAAATAGCATAATATAGGCCCTTTAAGATCAGGGGATACAAAATGTAATATCTTTGAAATTTTAGATACAATAAAGTAGAAAAGGTTAAGTAAATGCAGGGAACAACTGTACTGTGTCAAGAAGTAGAACTCAACAATGGCTAACAGTAGTACAGACAGACGAATTAAGTAGTTGCAGCGGAGACATAATTCACTATTATTTAAGTATGACGTTACTGGCTCTGCTTTATGGGCATGAGTAACATGAGCACTGTAATAATGATGGCCTTCAGTCCAAATGAGAGATATTGTACTGTCAAGTGCCATTTGGGGCCTAATTATTGTTGAGCAAGAGTCAAAACACGGCCCAGTGTCTGCCTTGTGAGAGTGTGTGTGTGGTTACGAGTGTTTAGTTTACGGTTCTGGCCAGTCACTTGGATTAAGCTCCATAATGTCATGTGTGGAAACAGGAGCCAGCCGCTGGTGCTGTGGGAAGCTCCAAGCGCTGAGTAGGACTAAGAGATTTCACAGAAGAATCAGACACAGCTATTCCAGTGTCCCAATATGAACCAATGCTGCTATCACATAATTACTACAAATCTCATTCGACCTTCACGTATTTGGCATTATAAACCACAGATTCAGGCTAAAATGTTTTCAGTTTAAAATACCTAATTTTCACTACAGACTGCATTCTACTGCCCAACATTTTTTAGCTATATAATAAAAAGTGCACAATAAAAAAAAAAAAAAAAAAGAACTCGGATTACAATAAAGTGGTATAACTCTAACCAAGATTCTTAACAGTTCCTGCCAAAATGATCGATGATGGATTGTTCAGTTAGGTCACCACAAATTATTATTAGAGGCACTAATGAAACCCAGAAAATGTATTTATATCGCTATACCTGGAATGAAAGTAATTTGTTGGAACTATACTTAATACAAGAAGTTTTACTGTGCGTGAAGTTGTTTTATTGAGTAGGCTTTCTAACATAATATTGCAATGGAAAAAGCATGTCATTGTATGGAAGGCCTAAAGTTTAAAACGGCTAGAGGCACACAGGTCGAGGGGGCTTTTGCCACGTTTGCAAATTGCCAGATTGGGCCCCCCAAAAAACACCAATCCACATAATTTGAGAAGGAGCTATTTTCCCACACCTTCTAAAGCCAAGATATAACATATACAGTTTAATTCCTGGGCCTCTGTGCTGTAAACGTCGGAGGATCTGGGTTTATTTTCTCTGCAGCGTTTGTCTTTGCTCATCAGGAAGACCCAAACACTGGAAGACAACAGCGGGCTGGAGGGTCATACCATCAGGAGCAAAGGACAGGTTAAAAAAGGAGGGAGGAAGGAGAGGCTATATTAAGGAACAGGAATAACGGACAAATTAATGAATGATATTATAACAGAAAAAGGTCATCCATGCATAGACACGTAGGTAAATGGAGTAAATAAAAAAAAAACAAAAAAAAACCAAACTCAAATTGCAAGATAATTTTCAACATTATGCAACTTGCAGCCCTTGCATCTAGTCTTGACTACATACTGTTAGTTGTTGTGTTTTAGGTAAGTCACTTCAGCCCTGTTGTTTTACAGTATAAGTGACAGTTTGTGATGAAAAATAAAAACAAAATAAACATCTATAGAATCCTAGAATATTGACAACTGCCTCCCATCTAAGAGCGTGACATGATTACTTACTACACTCTGAAAACAGTCTACTTAATATAGCCCCTCTACAACATACATTGCCCATCTCTGCTTACAGGGAGCCAGGTGGGGCCCTGAAGAGGGAGTATAGTGGGTGGTGAGGGCAGGGATTTGGGGAGTGAGTCCTGCCACTGGTGCTGAGACTTATCAAAACAGCTCCTACATTCTTGCTCAATCACCCAGCCTCCCCGAGGACCAAACACTTCTACCAGTGTTTGTACTTAGGTAAACAGTGACAAGTGGGCTGTCAGGGGCCCCTCTCAGATGTACTGTAGCAGGAGTCCCACAAATGATGCAAGAAAAGCACTCACCATCACATGGAGGCAAAGACAGGGGCAGAGATGCATATCCAGTTATACAAAACACATGTGTGTGTTTCTGAGCAACACTCGTTGCATAGTTTATCGCAGTGATTCTCATATAACCTTAAAATAGCATTACTCAGCTGCATTTGAATGAAAAAGTAAGCTTGGAGCTGAAGGTTTGGCATGTTATATCAAATTCATTTACCATTTTTATTTCTAGTATTAAAAACAATTAAAATGACATAAAAATGGATCACTCTATACTGACAGACCTTTGGAACTTTATGTAGGTCATTAATTTGAAATATTTTTGTTCCATTATTGAAAGGCATGGTGGTTTGTTTATTTGTCTTGCAATATATTGACTAATACAACTGTAACGTCTCATGAGAGTATTCGGGAAATGCCTGTCTGTCTATCCCCATAGGTGATACAATGGCAATGGCATGATTCATTTGGGCCTGTTACTGCTGACAAGGCCCTGGCGATCACAAAGCATTAAATCCAGGGTTACAACGGGACAACAAACTCAAACAGTGTCATAAACACTGTCCTTTATGCATTAATATTTCTAAAAACATTACACAGATGCTCCTAAAGGACTCAACATTACAGAGCCCCAGGTAGCAGCACTGAGTGCTACTGTGCTGACAGGAGGCAGCAGCCCTGGGCCTTTGAGCAGGTCTAAGTACCACCTTGGGGCTGGAGGAAAAATATGTGATAAAAAATGCAGAGTACACGCTTTTTCTGTTAGCTTTGCACACGACTGCACAGACCACGGCAGGCCATATTTCTTCTCCATTGGATATTTTAACTGAGCAAAAATGTAAATACAGGTTATTGTTTTCCACAAATTAAGAAGCAGGTTTATACTCAATCATGGCCAGGCACACAAGATTGAAACAGAGCTCTTAGTCTATCTGCGTATCTGTTTTGGAGAAGGAAAAAAAAATATAAAGAAACATGAGGGCTGATTAAATTTTTCCAGCTTTGTACACTATTTCCAAATAAAACAGACTGCTTAGACAAATTGGAAGCACTTGCTGCAAAAATACTATATTTACATATCTGAAGACATAATTTACCTGCTGATGTAAATACCCTTGTGTTATGAGAAGTGCCTGTGGTGGACTGAATTACTTAATTGGATTAAAAGATTTAACATTAAGTGGTGTTAAAACAATGGACAAATGTAATTGATAAAATGAAGACCACAACTAGAGCAAACAGAATGCATCAAAAGGACATGCAGGCTCCAAATGAATTTTACCAAACCAACCAAATCCTGCTTGTTTTTATGGAAACGTTTCTCTGGCTTTAATCTTCTACAATGTGGCAAAAAAATGATCTATCTCTATAGAGAATGTTCCGAAGTATGGTTTTAACTTTGTGTTTCCATAGACTCATACAGGTGAAGTGCCACCTCTAGAAAACTGCATATTGCACCTTTTAAAAAGTATAAATGTTTATTTTTTAGTCCATATTATGCTATTTTCTGATCTACGTTATAATGTTGTTTCCTCATCAAAAACATACCTGGAATTGTGTTTTGTTTCATTCACACATGTTTCACACACAAAACCTGCATATTTAGGATGAGTTCTTCTTTCAGCCAGAAAACACTCTGTTCCACCTTGTGATGGATGTCATGTCATGTGGTAATACAGTAAGTGCTCCACTGTGTTTTTAAACTCCATACACCTTCACTAAAATCATTTGGATGATTTCCGCTCTGGAATTGCCAAACTCTACTGAACTAAAGTTAAAAGGTAGCTGTTAACTTAAACTTAAACTACTGCTTCATGACATCACAAGGTGGAACAAAGCATTTTGACCTTTGGAAGTTTATTTGTCTTTGTAGACAGACTAATAAACCAGGACTACTCAAATATGTGTGACTGAAACAAAACACAACTCTGGGTATGTTTTTTTAATGAAAACATTATAACATGGCTTAAAGCTCACAAGAATCCATTTTGTGTAATATAGGACCTTTAAGGGAGATATATTTTTCTTTGGATATTCTATGACTGTAAACTGTTAAAAAAAAAAATGGTAGTACATACTAAAGCCCAAAATAAGATCTCAAATGCTAACCTCTGTGGGAGAGCCAAAGTCCGCAGAGGGGCTGCAGGTACTGGTGTCCGGTGGGGCAGTTCCAGCACTGCTACGCACAGGGGAGGATGGAGCGCCCACTACAGGCAGCTCTGGGACGTTGGAGGTTTGACGGAGGAAGCCACGTTTCTGCAGGCGGACCCAAGTGGAGCTCCAGGACAGAAGCAGCTCATACAACAGCTGGACCTGGAAGAGGACAGAATGGAAGTTTATGGTAAAAAGACACAACATTGTACAGGCAGTATTTTCAAAATCAGATTTCTGGCCAATTTACCAAGCAAAATTGACTGTGTTTCCTATGTCTCTTAAGCATGCTGTATGTGAATTATGTGTTGAAAGAAAAAAAGAAGAATCGGCTTACAATTGAGATACAATTGAAAAGGTTACAAAATAACATAGTGAAACATGCCTTAATCCAGTTCTAATCCCACATGAGACAATGTTTGAAGACATCACCAAGAAGAACACATGAGTAGCATTTATACTGGAAGACATTTGATTTTGCCAATGCCTGACTCAAATTTTGTCATTGCAAAGGTCTCATGTAAACTGTCTTCTAAAGGTCATTAACATGATTTGTGTTAGCAGCTTCACTGTTATGTGACACTGAATCTAGTTAAATTTAACAAAGATGAAAGAAAAAAAGCAAAAGCACTAATGAAAATGATCCACTTTTATTTTTCATTTAATGATGGTAAAAGTATTATAAATGTCAGAAGTTATTGCATGCTCCTACACGTGCCACAATGAACAAACTTGTTATTCTTAACAACAAAACTCCCATAGAAACACCAAAGGAGGAAAGTTGGGTTGTGTCATCAATTAAGCCAAGTCACTATGGTTAGGACAAACTTCTTAACTAATTATCATGAACAGAGGTCTCAGTTTCAAACAACAATAACAAAACCAAAAAGGCAAATGGAAAACATGAGAGCAAGGCGCGGGAATGCAATGCTTTTACTCAATATTCTTCGAGAGGCAAAAGTAAGGGAGAAAAAGCACGCTCTTTCACAGTGAGCTAATTTCTGGATTTCAACTGGTTCGATTCCCCTGCCAGCAAAGTGCTCAACCCCCTGCCCTCTGTTCTGCCAAAAAGGTCCCTCAAAGAAAGGTGCAGAGGCAGAAAACAGCTCAAAACACATTTTTGCTTTCAGTCGCCCGCTCACACACAGGCACGGCTGTTAGCGCACACATTACAGGGAGGCCTTCCATAAATAAGCATAAATCAAATGAAAAGCAGCACAATACATTACAGCTGGGGCATTTCAAACATGTCCAGGAAGAGCTGCTAACGTTGATCCAGCAGCAGCAATGCCGGGACAGAGCCAACAGCTGTCTGCCATACCCCAGTCAACTGTGCTGCCGGCTGGAGACACACAGCCCAGCGCTCCTGAGGTTGGAAGGCCAAGAAAGAAATCAAATGTATTTAGAATGGGTCAAATAATACTACAATGATACATAAAGTAATCATACTAGAAAGTTATGTCACTGCAGTAATATAAAGTAAATGTACTGTAGAGCTGTAGTCGACAAAAGCCATTCTTGGTCGGCTATAGACATGTCCTGTGCATCGATTAATTAACTAAAAGAAGGCGCGGCGTGGCACTGGCAAAAGCTCCTAAAACTAAAGTATTCATAAGCTCAAAGGAATGAATGAAAAATACATAAAGCATACTACTGAACAGCACTTTTAACTGTAAAGAAGAAGAAGAAGAAGAAATGCATAATTTGCTCTCAAATCTGCAGTAAACTCATTTTATGTCTTCTCCTGCTATGATCAATATACATCTACCAATAGCAACAAAAGAATTAGTCGTCTAATAAAACTGTTGGCCGACGAAGATTGACAGATTAATCGGCCAAGCTACTAACTTACATACTTTAAAACGATAAGGGACATCAGTACATAAGTAAAGGGGGCAGTCTTTATCAGTTTGGCCCTAAACTCAAAATCAACTCTGCAGCAACAATTTTTGCTCACATTGGTTGTATGTGTGCAATTGCATGAACTGTGATGCTCAGGGGAGGCCACCCAGAGGCATAAATTTGCAGCTACAGCACGCCTTATAAAGAACTATTATAAAGTACTCCATTATATAGTAAAAAAGTACATTATGATGGCAGGTTGCAAAAATGATGCTGTGTTTTTATTGATGGAAAAATGGGACTATACACTAGCATCTTTACACACACATTAGGTCATAATAAAGAGAGCCCATTTCATAAAGAGAGAGATGGATCTTAACGTTTGTGAGGTGAGGTCCTCCAAAGAGCTGTCATCTGGAGATGAAGAGAAGCTCAGGCTGCAGTAGTGAGGGCTGGAGAGTGAACAGAGGCCTCACTGTCATTCATGAAAACACACATGAAAGGCTGGGGAGCACAGATGGCCTGTGTTTGTGTCTTTATCTCACTACAGTCGATGCTAAAGGAGGCTATGCTAAACACTGCTGTGGGAGCATAGTGAGTACAGGTGGACAAATACAACGGGATAGAAATATATGTACTTTGTGCCACAAGTTAAATTTAGAACTAAATGATAAAGAAACACTGAATATTTCACCAGCTGGTTTGTTTGTAAAATGAAATCTACTTTTATATAGTGCAAAAGTTACTTGTGTCTACAAATTATGCCATTTAGTTTTGTTTTATATTTAGATCCATGGGTCAATGAGCAAAATTTCCATCTAATTTATTACAGTATGTACTATATTGCACATAGCATTTGCTTTGGTGGTAATGCCAAGATGAAATACTACACTATGATGTATGTTTCCACTACTTAGGCTCCACCCTTTGATTTCAGCGTGACCAAATCTGTAAGTATGTTGGTGGTAAACTTTGTTCAGGAGTCTGACATCCCAGTATATATACAAATGGAGACTATAATTAAAAAGATGACTAAATAGTTCTTTTCTTCACATACTCCGCAGGCAGAACTTAAGATGTTACAATTTGCACATATGGTGGGAAAAAGGAATTACAAGAAAACACTACAGACTGTATTGTATTGTTGATTCATTAAATAATAATCTCTTGATGTCCTACCAGTTTTGCAATTTATTCACATACTATTAAAAACGAACAAAAGAACATCTGTGAGAAATTTGTCACAAATAAAAAAAATCTATAATTTATTTCTGTTTCCAAGTGTTCCTGCCATCAATCATCAATGCGGTCTGAAGGACGATTCAAAGATTGTTCGGTTCAAGTGTTTACAAAGAAACCAAATTTAATAAAACTAATTCAATTGTGAAAATCAAAGCTTGTGTTATAGTACATGTATATGTCACTAGAGTCACCACAGCACAATGAAAACTAAAGCAGAATTTGGACAGCTAAAATCTTTGCTATCCAGTCCATCTGTATTTGTTATCCAGTCGCCAAAACAAAATAACAGTGTGCAATAACACTGGGCTTCACGTTTCCCTGTTCTCCTTCACTGTGATCTGACCAAAACAAACACAGCAACACTCTCATGTTTACAGATTGATTTTCATGACAATCAAGACAGTGAGCATGATGAACTACTTTGTGCATTTGAAGACCATGTGGACACACTTGTTCTAGCCAGGGCTTTGTTTATGTCAAATTCTACAAAGGCACAAGTGTAATTTTCCATTGCCTAGTTCTTGACTTGCTTCCCTTACATGCTCCCAGCAACATCCTCATTAAAAGACACTGACAGTGAAACATGTTTCCAGCTGACTGCTCCACTGCAAAAACTGACTGGTCTTGATATCATATAAGATATTCTATTCTATATTCTATTGCCTTGTATTCAGTTATATAATTACTATAATTATAATATTGCAGTTTGTAATTTTTACAATGTGGTTCATTTAGAAAAGGGTTTACTGGTATAGGTATAGCAGTGCCCCCATGTGACTGACCTGTGGATTGGAGAACTTGACATGGACCGGCTGTAGATCCACATGGAGGCACACCACAAAGGAATGCCTGCCCTCTGAACCCTGCAGTTTGTGGGAGGTCACAGCCAGTGTAGAGGTGCAGCCCATGGGCTCCAGTAGGCTCAGGCTCTGCTGCTGTCCAAGGAGGGTATAAACACTGAACTGACTCAGGCTGATTGTCCAAGGGAAAGCATCACCTGAGAAAGACATATGTGTGAATACATTTTTCAGAACACAATACCATACACAGGTGCATACATACATGGCAATCACACATGGTGAAATAATATACTAGAAATTTAAGAAGTGCTATTGTATGTGGTGCCACACTCTGGGAAGCTGTCACATATGGAGAGGGAACTTTTTCAGATGCACAAGGCCATGAAGAATACATTTCCCTTACACTGTGGGCAGGCGGCTTTGATCCAGTGCATTAACATGAGAGATGAAGACGTTTTCAAAAGGCAGGAATGAATTACTAAAAGCGCAGGTTGTTAATTTTAACTGCAACATTGACAAGGCCACTGATGTAACTGTTTTTGCTGTCATTTTTCTTTCTTCCCCATTTCTGAAATCTCGTATGCCCAGTTCTGATGTCATTGGAGAAAAAAAGCAGGGTGCCCCCTCTTTTTCTTCTGAAGAGAAAACAGTGCCTGAACGTCTTATGTTGCTAATGTCAACTCTCCCAGGTGTGCTCACCACATGTGCAAGATATACATCTCTCAAAGTCACTCCACTTAAGTTTGTTTGTCTTTTGTCATAGTAAATGAGTGGTAGTGGGTCAAAGGTTTGCTCAGTGTTGAAAAGTCCATAATGATGATGAATTTACATAATGCAGCCTATTACTATTTTCAAAACATTCATTTCAGTTATTAATGAATTTGATGTGTTTTTAATACCACAGAAATAGGCTCCCACCAGCATGAGGTAGTTCACGAGGCTATTTTAAGAAGTGGCTTGGTCCCAGGCAGTTTTTTTGTTTTCTATACTTGAGACCAGCTATGTAAGGCATTTAACATTATGACTTGTTAACGTATATGAGTATCTTAGCTTTATCTTCACTGTATTTAAAACGACCACTCATACAAAAATATGACAAACAATAATAAACAGCAGTGTGCCTACCTTCCTCTAATATGGGCCTGGAGACCACAAAGGGCAACTCCTGCAGTGGTTCCATGTACTTGTGTCCAGCGCTGAGGATGCTGATCTGGGGCAGACAGACCACCAGAGTCCCGGGCATGGACGCCTGGTTATGGTACCAGCTCCGGACAGTTCCAGGGATGTCCCCACAGATGATAGTGCTGGGGGATGGCAGGCTGTCATTGGGCAGGAACACACAGCAGGCCTGAAGCTCCAACTATGGGGAAGAAAGAAGTATGACAAATTTCTTTTAGCACAAAAGAATGTCACATTGCCCTAAAGAGAAGTATCAAGTTGTTAAAGCCGTTGATTCTGGAGACAAAGTAGATTTTTTGCATGTGTGCAGAGAGTTACCCTCATTCACACATCCACATTTTACATTAAACTAAGCCAGTGATTGACACAAAATGGATTTGCAGAAATTAGGTACATACTTTGTGGTTTCCAGGGGATTACATTTGTGGTGAGTGAATTGTGGGAGTGAACTATCACAACAACCATTTGATGGATGGCTAGGAAATCTGATACAAATAATCGCACTGTCTGGAGTATTACCTCTAATAACTATGCAGATCTTTCATTGTGCACCACTGTCAGCAAGTAAAAGGGTTTAAGTAAGTTTATATTATACTATGCTATACTAACAACTATGCTATGTACATTTACTGGTAAAAAAAGCTGAAAAAGCATCTGTGAAATGGTTCACTGTAGTAATGTTTTCAGTTATACCTTTGCAATTATGCTATTTCTTTGGTAACATTTTGGAAATTGTGACTGTTCGCTTGGTTGTTTTGAGTGCATGCCTCTAAATCTGTGGCAGGGCAGAGAAAAACTGGCACCAAGCCCTATAATTGCTGTGGTGGGCAATTACAGTGAAACATACTAATAACCTTAATGGTGTTTGCTTATGACATTTGAATGCTTTTGTGGTCATTTGCCATAGCAACAAAAACTACAAATGCTGCTAAATGCATGGTAGCTGTGACTGATCACAACATGGCCAAATTATCATAATCAGAAAACATTTCACAGATGACAACACAAATTATCTCACTGGCATCGACTAGGGACATGAGTTTAATGTTTACACAATAGCACAAAGGTTACAAATGTGTCAAACGTCAGTGTATGTAATGGAAAAATATAAATATGCTCAAAATGAAACTGGGTGATACTAAACTCATTTTAGTTTGACTTCTGGTACTCCCCTGTGGGGCCAGCCAACAAAAGTCAGTGATTTGTTATCTATGACACACAGCCAATTACAATTTAATTTCTTTATATGATTTTGTGGTCTCACTCTTGAACAGTAGGTCCGATTATTATATGTAAATTGCACCTGTTCTTACAGCTTGTGTAGTTTTCACCACTATCTATGCTCAATAATATGTAGGGCTAGGTATCATTAAGAAGTTGCCGATACAATACATACCCTGATAAATAGGCCACGATACGATACGTATCTCGATACAGTGCACTGTCGATTCGATACAATACAATACGATATATTTCAAATCGATTCGATACAATTCATTAAAAAATAAAGCCTTTTGGGACACTTAATGATCAACCCCATTTTCACAAAAAATAAACATTAATTTTTTTTTTATTTATTTATCTTCCATTTATTGAAGATGAATGAACATAAAGTGCATTTTGTTTTGTGCATTTTACCAACTAGAAAAACACATCAGACTGCTACACTGGCCAGTATTACTGATACACAGCTTATTTGAGCTCCACATTAACATGTGCACAGAGACATGTGCAGTTTAACGGCTCTAAAAGATCGCAACATATCTACTAAATCACAACTGTGATACTAAAAGTCTTGTTAAACCAAAAGTTAATATGAAATAAACCTATTTTAATAATCAAAACAGTGAATCAAATGTCAAATGTTCTGCATAAACGAGTTTCTTTCCTCTAAACACACAGCTTCTTTGTGCGCTGTGACAGAATAATTTGGTAAAATATACAAAAAAAATAAAAATACTCTTGGCGATATATTGATACAGCAGCCCACAATATCGATACTGTATCATTAAATGAAACGATACGATATATCAATATTTTTGCACACCCCTAATAATATCGATGACATATTATCACATACAAATATGCATACAGTCTGCATACAGACGTAATATAGACATAATATAGTGAAAATAATATATTTCAACAGTATGTAATGCAATCACTGAGTGAATATACATGTCTAGTAGAGAGACACACCACATTGGAAACAGTGCATTATGTGAGGTAAAGTTAACCACTGGCACTGGTCTTTTAAAGATGTTTACATAGCGTTTGGGCCAAAGCTGCTTGGTCGTGTGGTTATGTCAGGAGTTGTCAGGGTGTAAACTGTGGGTCAGATCTTCCACCTTGCTGTTTTGGCAGCGGCGAACGTCAGGTGTCTGTGGTCACCCTGCTCTCACACACAAAAGCTCCATAAAGAAAGGAGAGCTAGCGAGCACTGGCACTAAACTGTAATGACAGGTCCAAACAGAGAAACAGCCTGAGGTCAGAAAATCCCAAAACATCATTGGCTTTACTTGAGCCAAAACCACTGACAGCATGTCTTCCCTACGACCAGGTCTTTATCCCGTCATTACTGTACCCCCTGTTCCCTTGTCCATGGGTCCAAATGCCAGTCAGTAAAATACACATTGGCCTACAATAAGATAGAACTGACCCGCTTGGCCTATGAGTATAGTGACCATTAATTTGTTTAATTTACTTTGTCATATGGCAGAATTTTTATGGTGCTTTATCCAGGTTCACATCTCATTTGTGACCACGCACTAATCCAGGGTGGGGAGCTTATGGAGAGGGTGGTGACCTCAGCAAAGCAAAGGCAAAAAATACTTAACCAAAACAAAAAAGGGAAAAGTGCACAGGGCAGCAAGTCGAACTGGAGCGAGCGTGTGTTTTATGTCACAATTTGAGGTGTAAAAGTTCAGTTGAGGTTGAGCAGGGTCATGTTTGCTATTCCACTGAATTGTGTTTAACAGCTCTCTAACAAGCCAATAAACATCACACTAGACGTAGGCTGACTGTGACAGTGTCCCGGATAGACTGTGTGTTTGGGACAGTTATAGAAACTTATGGTAGACCTCATGTCCTAAAATGGGACAGGAAAGTGCCAGGTATATGCCAGGATGGTCGAAAATAGTTTGTTCCGTCACATGCTGGAGCTACATTTGCAGCATGTTACAGTACTGACTACTCGCTCACTTGGCTCTCCCAAGCCAGAGCTGCCAATAAAAGGATAGTGGAAATGGATTTTCTGTTGGGGAGGCCCATGGAAACCAGGCTTTTCCAAGTGCGGCAGGAGGAAAAATATGACACAAATTTAAAATAGATTTGGGCAGAAGTAATATCTGAAAGCCAGTGGGATAATTGTAATG
Organism: Periophthalmodon schlosseri; assembly: GCA_000787095.1. NCBI lineage: Eukaryota > Metazoa > Chordata > Actinopteri > Gobiiformes > Gobiidae > Periophthalmodon > Periophthalmodon schlosseri. The sequence continues at coordinate 32,706 of KN484524.1, forward strand.
TGGGATTTGTGTTACGTAACTGGTCTTTCTGTGGGGTATAAAGTAATGTGGAATAAAACAGCAACTAAAAGATGGATGGGCTCTCAAGTGTCTGCTGTAGGCCTGCGAAATGCTTTCCTCAGGTCTGAATGGGATCAGGTCCTGTCAACTCACATCACAAATTAGGATGTCAAACTTCACTTCATGAGGCTGTTTTAATTCTTTCATTTTCTTAATATTATATTGTAGAAATAACAGAACAAATAAATAAACTCCTTAGGACCACCTCCTTGATTATCACTTTGTTTGAAATTGCTGCTGAACTCTAAATGTGCATGTGGCCTGTCACAGGTTGACCACAGTCCCCTTCTAGAATCATTTTAGTAATTTTAGCTCAGTTCATCGCTCCTGCCTTATCAACATCAAATTTGAAGGCATAGATATTGATGTATTTCAGGTCTTCCAAACCAGGACTACATCACGACTTAACTGGGCACTAACCAGAAAAATTGTGAAGGCACCTATGTACATTTAAAACAAAATGCAACTAGCCCCAGAGACCGAAAATCCTTTAATGACAACTTAATGCAGCAAAAACTCACTCACTGTAACCAGGAGCAGACAGCATGTTCTATCAATAAACTTCAAAAAGAGTAAAAACACGTTTCAATTTTGACCAGGAAATCTCCACAAGAGAAAAGACTGAGAGCAATCAAGTCCTTATGAGGTCGCACGTGCCGGCTTATACTACAAAAACATGCGCCGGCGACACACTTAAAAGTCACACCTCCATGTCATACAGTACAAACCTGAACATACACGAAGAACGGCTCACGTTTCCCCTCCAACTGTTGTCATCAGGCACGAGGCACAAACTAAATAAACAAATGTAATAAAATAAATCTCTGGGCTTGAGCCAAAACACCTGAATTAACATCTCCTTTTTCTTCTGCTTCTCTGTGTAGCGAGAGCCCCCACAATTTTTAATATCCTCCCAGAATGGTGCTGTGCTCACCACTTCCTCTGAAAGATGGCACCTGCAATAGCACTGACCTCTGTCCAAATCACAGGGGACCGGCTGGAGCTCAGACTGGGGGGCTATTTGTTCACAGTGTTACTGCTGTGACGGGTTACAGCAGTACAAGCTCCTCTGGGTCCAAATTACTTCTATCTTTTAGTCACTGAGTTAGCACTTACCAAATATTACAAAATGTATATGTACGCATGTAAGTCATCCAATCTTACTAAAGACTGAAGTCAAATTACATTGAAAGTACATTTCTTTACTTTTCTTTACATTTCTATCCATATACCCAAAGAGCCGTCCATTATTACACATTATTACACAGCTGCAGTATTTCCAGTATTTATAGCAAACAACATATCCCATGGGGGTAAATATTAATGGTGCACTATGCTCGTTTTCCAAGCTCTTGCTTTCTTTAAAAAAGTATGGCTAACATTATTCAATTACAGGCATTTTGTTTGCTAAAAAACACCTTGAAAAACATGCAGTCTTACAGGGAGCTGAGTCTATGACTTTTGGGCTTTTGCATAATGCTGTTGAATGTTTCACCCAGTAATCTGCTTTTATGTGGCTTTTATCTGACATTTCTAAGGTTTTACAAACCTTAATTAACATAATGCAAATTTTGTCTTTTGTTTTTAATAGAATTATATATGTTGCCGGGGGACAACAGGAATTAGCTGTATAGTTAATACTGGTGCATTTAGATATGCTTATTAACGTGCATTGTTCCTGTTTAAATAAACTAATAACTAAACAATAAATAAATCCAAGGTCAAACAAAGTCCATGACATGGGACCAGCACAGATTGCTGTAACAAAGAGGTTGACTGTTAAATTATTACGCCTTAGGAACAAGAATGGTTTTCATAAGCATTGTGTGGCACAGATTTGGAGACAGAGCAAAGAAAAGAGAAGTATACATTTGCTTACAAAAAAAAAAAAAATCCTACTCATGCACTTAACTCATTGAAGTCTTTCACTGCTCTAACCATAAAGAAAATTCAGTTATCTGGCTGGCTTACTCAGAGATGACAGTGGAAGATTGGAGAACAAAGGGAGTTGTGAGTATATAGGGACTATGCCATTATACCCCAGTGCATTGTAAAAAAGCAAGCACGCAAAAAGTGAAAAAGTCAGTTTCTTCAAAAATGCAAGTGTCTTGAGTGGCAGCCTGGTTATTTAGTAGGTGACCATGGCTTATACCAGGACTTAAGGCTTGATCCCTTCCTCTCAGGCTTTCAGATGAAGAAGGATCCTTTTACACTTTGATGTACAGTCACTCAAGCACTAATTTAATCAGGATTTTGGATCAAGAAGTTGGCCTATGCTGTCACAAGTAAATAAATACTGTTCAAGGAAAGACAAAGAACAAAACATGTCCTTTTGGAGGATTCTCTGATTAAATGTGAGATGCCTCCAGACATTTTTTCATTTGTTTAATTCTCCTTCCTCATCCCATCTTGGCATCGCATCATAGGCTTTTAAAATAAGGGATTGTTTCATTTTTGTGGCGGGTCCTGCAAAGTTTTATTCTGATCGTTTTCCCGCTTCATCAGATAGTGTTCACGATCCAGCCACATGTGTGGACGCTGTTTCAAGTCTTTCAGTCTTAATACCCCCTGCTCCAAACGAGAGTCCCAAGCTTCCTCCCTTCTCCTTAGCTGTGGAGGGGGCCATCTCCAGAACATTTCCCCTTGAGTTCTTATGGAGATGGTTTATCTGGTTCCAACAGTGCAGGTTCCAATAGAAAGGAAGCAGAGAGCCAAACAGACTTAAGGTTTCAAATGCTGGCACATGTGGAAATAGCCTATATAACCACAGGAGACTCTTAAGGTTTACTGGAGCACACCAGTAAACGACACACAAATTATTTAGACCAAGGACGGACAAGTACAAGAACTACAAACTTACTTAGCTCAGATAATTTCCTAAAAATGAAAGTAATTTTAATGTACTTGTCTAGAAATTTGAGAAAAAAAATACAAACATTAAACTAAACTCTGTTAATATGAGGTGAGATATGTTTGATTATGTTCAAATGATGGGTGACCAATTAGCTCCTTTGTCTCACATGCGTCATTGAAATAAACACATTTGATTGCATGGAACTATTTGAATCTGGCTCTAGGCTGGCTAAAAAAGTGATTTGGTATAACTGGATAACAAACGCTATATATGTCACTGAGGAATACATCTTCTCATTTAATCATTACAATAAACAACAAACAACAGTTAATGTGAAGATGCAGGTAGCAGTAGTACTAGTAGTATAATGGTAGCATTAGTAGCAGCAGTATGCCCTCACAAAATGTAAGGAACAACCTCTGTGATGGCCTCAGGCTCCTATGAATTTCCCAGGCAATAAACGGCTATCGCTTTGGCACAACAGACTTCCACTGATTCCAAGGGCCACTGCAAGTTTATATGGGTCACATCGCAGTTTATTGGTCCTCTCGTCTTCTACTGTCTGGAAATAAACTCACAAGATAAAATCATGCTAGAACCAATGTCCACATTTTGATTGCTTTCTCTACCACGCAATCTTTTCATGCACACTTCAACATGCACACAGGAAATCACCCAGAGATAGCAGAGGAAATAAGAAACACCCTCACAGCATCCTTAGTGAAAACATTTGCAACTCTGGAGGAAAGAGGGCTCCGTGGAGGGATCGGCAGCAAACGGAAAACACATCCCTTTGTTTTGAAAAACTTGATACCTCACCAAATGTAATCTTCCTGAGCCTGCTCCAGACGGGACACTGTTTCCTCAGTGGCGGCTCAGATGAACAGAAGGTCCATACAATATACCCCCTCACTTATTAGACAACCCACCCAGAGTCACTACGTTTATATGCACTGTAGTACTACGAATATGCTCTTTATTCCATTTTTGATTTCTCCAGTGAACTGGCCTGATCACTACTGTTTAAGTCTACACAAGGTCAAAAAGCCAAATAGAGAAGTTCAGGGGTATTGCTAATAAAAGCCACCTACATAATTATAATCGCATTTTTGCAAATAGCTATTCATTTTTAATTAGGAAATGCATTTCCTTTATTGTAGATCATATTTTGTGTCACCGCTGATCTAAAATGAGTGAGCATACACCTTTAAACACATTTTCTTGTTTGGTTTGTGGTCAGTGCAGTTGTCGCAGTATGCTGTGCATGCAGCGGTTCTGCAAGTACACACAGAGTTCCACCTTTTGTGCTACTGAAATCTTAGAAAATAGAATCACAACCCCCCCAATCCAAGGATCCAGAAATTTGGTTTTCCGAAGGTAGAGCATAGTTTCCCAGCTATGTGGAAAAGCCACTTAGATTAGTGGTTGTTGTAGAGTAAATAGTGTCTGGATCTCAATTCAGATGATTAATTTGTGTATGAGGATGAGACAAGACAGATGTGCTTGCAAAAATGCATTTCCTCTTTGGTGTATATGAAAAAGGCATCCAAGCCTGTTGCCTCCTGACAACATATCAGGCTAGATCTCACCCATATGCCACCGCAACAGTAATCAATGGACTGGCACAGCGCATACAGGCAGCAAGCCATCCTTGTGGCCCGCATTCCTCAGCTCTAACACTGCTTACAGAAGCTGACAAGCGCTGGAGGTCTCCCTCGTTGAGGTGGAAATCTGCAAAAATAAACGCTTTAGGTGACATGAAGGCTTTGTTTGTTTCTGCTGGCCCAGCTGTTTGTGTTAGTGCGGTGGGTTAATTGCGACTTTGATCGCTGCGTTTATTGATGCAGCAGTGGCCTTAGGAGTGCGTCTGGCCTCGTCTGGCCCGGCCTGCCTCGCCAGCTCCTGCCCCCAATCTCAAACAATTACCCCTATACCACCCTAGAGCGGTGAGCAACTACAAGTGTGCGCCTGCATTTGATCAGTGCCATATCTATAAGAAAAACTCAGCCATATCACAACAATTTCATGATTAAATGGCCAACATGTATCCATGATTCGCACCAGAGAAACACACACTGTAAGTGTTTACTGGAATACAGAGACCAGAGGATACTGCAATAATGTTATCAGTATGGAGTTCTGGGCCAAGTCAGGGTTATGATCAACTGCAGATGAGGCGAGATTTATTGGCCTACACTGGCACATTTTCACCCTTGCTGATTTATAGAGAGTGAATATATCACAAAGGCCAAAATGTCCACCTTAGATGATCTTATTGGATGTGCTATTGGCACATCGTTCTTTGTTTGAACATGAGGGGAGGAGGCTTTCACCTCTCAGGACACTTGCCAAAACACATTCTGATGATCACAGTGAAAGCCACTACATTTTTCTTTGACACTGTTAGATGCATCTTCAAATCTAAGTTCTCACAACTTTGGAGAAGCAGAAATTCAGGAATTCAGAAACTCAGGCCTGTGCCTCTGCTGCTTTCTATGTTTAGGGGTTACAGACAAAAGGGTAAGCGCTTTTCCAGTTGGGTCCAGACAGATGTCAAGTATGTGTGAGCGTCTCCGATGGCTATGAGGTCATCTCTACACTGACACAGGAGCAGCTGATGGGACATGCAAGCACATACTACTTACTACTACTTACTTTTCTGTAATATTAAACTTAGGATTCCAAAATTTAGTTTGTTATATTTATCTACTTGAGCTTAATCATTAATTGTGTTCTTAATCAAACTTACTATTAGCTTATCATCTGTTTTAATGTCTAAAGAGAAATCGTATGTCAAATGTGGAAAAAAAAGACATATTTTGGTCTGAAGTTGCAAAAAAAATGTAAATATATTCAGTTGTGATACAATTTTACATAAAACAATGTCAACAAAGTATATTACTGGTAAGATGAATGACTGGGCTTTAGAGTGTATAAATGTATTCCATTTCCTTTAGACTTATTCTAACCTTTACCTTCACCGCAGGTAGCCCTAACCTCACCTAGACCTAACCTCAAAACAATCTTTCACATGTCATGATTTGCATTACACGAACCACAGTGAACTTGTGAAGAAACAAGATCCCCACAAGTGACTGTGTCAACAGATTTATTCTTCCACAAAGTGAGAAAGATATGGCCACACGCAAGAGTCTGTCCTTCTAGATATTAAGAACATATCCACCATGCCATTGTGGGCTCCTAAAATTGTCCAAAACTAACCAGGAAGGATAAATATGTCAAGATCAACATTCTCACTATTTGTTCAAATCTAGAACTTTTTTAACTTTTTTAGATTTAGCCCCACCTACAGGAGCTTTATTTCAACTAATTCCACATATCACACAACTGCAGTATTGTAAGGCTGTAATTTAGAACAATTCAGATACAATTCACAACATGATTGCATAGAAATACTGAATCAATTAAACATTATCAACATAATTAAACACATTATACTGTATTGCACTGAACAACTTTCACCATTCACTGTAATGATGACAGAACTTGAAAAACCACAAATGCCCAAAAATATACACAAGGAGGAAGAGGTGCTGACTGTGGAGGTGATAGTATTGAAAGAGGGGGCAGATGAAGTAATGTGCTTCACAAAGCCAGTCAGGGGTCAGCTCCTCTTTATGAAAACCATCTGGATATTTTAACACAG
>KN484524.1:39326-50293 GCA_000787095.1 Periophthalmodon schlosseri
GAGCGTCGTCGTGTCTCTAAACTTACCTTCAGCCCCTGCACTGTCACTGTACCTTTGTGCCCCACTGCTTTTCTCTCTTCTCTCACTAAAATATATCTTCCCCATTAATGCATGGCAGCTGCAGGGAGCACTCTTACTTCATTTTTCCATGGCAACAGCCTCTCTGTTTCAGCAGATCCCGTTTCAGTTTTGGTAGCAACAAGCAGCTCTGCCAGCGTTGAACACATGCATGTGTTAAATAGAAGGAATTATTGCAAAATTCCTGAAATAGAATCACCGTCCTCATCACATGCAATCACTATCAGGGCTGAGGAACAAGGAAGAAAGCGGATCATAGGATTAAAAGGCCTGGTTTGTGCGGAGTGGACCAAACAGACAAAGCCCAGAGGTCAGAGGTCAGCAGAGGTACAAAGACAGAGAAACCTGAGCTGACCAGGAAGGGAGCGAGCTACATCACATTAGTCTGAGGGAGAAGGGTCACACATTTAAGGCCAAGGGCAACAAGCCACATTGAAGAGTGCCAGGCCACTCCGGTCAGTGACATTTACAGCATGGCTCTAAAACCCTAATGAGATGTGACAACTACAATTACACCATCCACACTTATTAACGACCAACTCCGAAAAAGTCTTCATTAGAATTAAAGCTGAGACTAGTGTATGACGCCACAATGTGCTGGAGCGGCTGGTGTGACACAGTGATGGTCTGGACAGAACCTTAAATCCAAGGTCAAGGATTTAGTTGACTGTTAAAGGACAAGATTATTAAAAAAAAACATCACTAAACATTTTTACAGTTTTACAATTCCAGATGCAGGTTTTCATTTAAATACATTTCACAGATATGTTTGTAATTTCTGGCTTAATGGCAGGGCTTGACAGCCCCAAGATACAGAAAATTCCCACTGAGGTGAAGTTTAGGACCATTTCCATTTCACAAGAGTTTCTATATTAAGATCTGATGACTGTTCGGGATTTTAAAATGTACAAGTGTACAAAGTCACCACAACTTTCCCAGACTTAAGTGGATGTGAGCAGCTGTAGAATAATAAAGCTCTTGTAACCTTTTCCCTAATACTGTGATACCACATCCTCGCTTCTGCTCTCGCTCCTCTCTTTGTAAAGGATGGAAAGAAGGTCCCTGTTCCAAATTGAGTACATGTGCTGTAGAAGTGTGAGCCATTAGGTATTTTGTTTACACCACACTAAAATAAATGGAGTGGTTTAAATTCGGGATATCCAAAGCCCGAGGTGCCAGCTGTCGGGCTGCTGGGTTTGGTTGGCTTCCACTCCCATGTCAACAGGACACACTGTTTCCTAATTACTGCAGCGCTGCACAGTGTGGTCCATAGTCACACAGCCGAAGGGGACAGGAAAGTCGAGGCTATGACGGGCTCAGCAAACTATTAGAGGGTTGAGTTAACTTTTGTTGAAGTACTGTAAACACCTCAACCAGATGAGATGGGACCAGGACTACAGAGCACGATTTCAATTCACATGCGTCATGCTTTCTTTCATGTGTGATTGACGTAGGTTTGTGTGGTCCTAACAAGAAAAATTAAGATGAAGGAGAAATGGTTTAGATAATGTGTAGTTGTTTAGCTGCTCTTTAAATACCCTGCAACAATATCTGTGATGCCACAAACATAGAAGCAGTAGGAAAACATACATATTCTGTGTATAGACGTTTATGTCATCCTTTGAAAAGAGTATCAGTTTAAAAGAGAAGAGGATCATTTAAGTAAAAAAGTAACATTCTGTCAGCATACAAATGTGGAACCCATATGTCCTAATCAGAATTACTCCACGAGAAGGAGAGCGAGTGCTTCCACACAGGCACCTATATATGCACCCTGAAGTCCTGGTCCTGCTTCAAGGAGCGCAGTTGTCAGCAGCTCCTGATGGACTTCAGATGAGCCCAGTTCTGATGTGGTCACATTTAACGGATTCAATCAAGATACAGCAAGCAGCAACACAATGGGAGCACTTATATATACTGGTGCACAAGATGACCAGTTATACAGAAAAAAGATCATATCCAATGTCATATTTATGGGAAGAGGACACTTAAAGAAATGTGGGGGCATGTGGACTCTTCCAACTGCATTTATAAGAGCGCTTGAATTTATGGAGTTATGTGTACAAACAGAAATACATAAAAGTAGCCCTAACATAAACATACCGTGATCAAAACGTAACTTAAAACATGTTCCAAAAACAGTTCTGTGCATGTTGATGCCACTCTCTGAACCATGCTTAGTTACACATATTTTTAGGGGCCTACTCAATTGTCACAAGCACTGGAACTCATCTCAAATGGAGTAGGATCATGCTATTTCTGTACAAAATAAGACAATGGCTGTGCAGGTTAGACATGCCAGGAGAATTACCTGTAGAGTTAGGCGTTTGACAGCGTCCCAAGCCTGAGAGATGAGCTCTTTCATTCTCTCCTCTGAAGCAGTCCAGGACTCCAGAGCTGGGCTTTCGTGCATCACTTTCATTGGGATGGAAAGAGGGCGGGACTCTGCACAAATAAACATAAAAAGTCAGTAGGTGCCATCAGGTTGGGTAGAGGAAATTAACCTAAATACAGTGCCATGTTAAATAGCTACTGGCTCTTATATGCAGCCTTGTAAAATATATATGATACATACTGACCATCTTTTTTATTCCCATTACCATAATTCCCTGTTATTTGCATTTGCTGTACAGTATCATGTTATATGAAGTTGACCCAACACTTCATTGCGCTGATGTAATGTTGGCACTTAGGCTTCTTAGGTTTCTTGTCTCCTACAAAGAGAGACACTGTGAGAACTGCCTTACGCACACTGTCCTAGACATGATCCTAGACATGACATGTCCTGGTAAGCCCAATGTGGTCCGCACCAACTCCCATTGTCTATGCTGCTCATGGCAACAGCCAAGCAGAAAAATCACACAGCAACAAGGACCAATAGTAGCCCCAGTTTCTAACATTAAACCTAAAGGTCAAAGGGTTAGGGTTAGAAAGAAATGAGGAGAGCAAGATTTGTGAAGAAAAAAGTTTTACCAATCTGCAAAGCGACCATAATGATTTTTATTTGGGATCAATGGAGTGTACATCTGATGGGCTCACATATAAGCACACGTGAGACTCTAAACCAGATATAGACGTATGTTCAAAATATCGTGTCTCTTTTGTGACTGTGTAAAGGCAACAAGTAACTGACATAGCAGTAATGTATCTGTAGGTGGAGAAAATTGATACAGAATCATATTACAGGAAATTGAACATTACTACTTCATAGTTCATAATGTATGGGCAAATGACCAGAAACTATTCCGTCAGCAGATGACAAATAGGCCCAAGGGATTTCTTATTTGGTGAGCAATGTTGGGTAATGTGAGGAGGTTGGACATCTAAAACACATAAAAATGAGCGCCAAAAATATGAAGTTATCCAGAGTCATAGTATGTGCAGATTGCATTGTCCCCAGGTTACAGCCATAGATGTCTTTGTATGCTAAAGCCATCAGTGCTCCAGAGGTGAATTCAGGAGTGGGAGCTCTCCAAAGACACATTAAGACATATTCCAATAATTTTAAGTTGTGCCTTGCTCAGCAGCTCTCTGTCCCACAATTGTCATGAAACAGGAGTGAGGTCATTGTGCTTTAGTCAGTCATAATGTACCCAAATATCGCCAAAACAGCTAAACCATTTGTCATGGTAACCGGAGGAGTGCATGTAAGGAATGGTGAGTTCTGTGGTCACAGTGGCAAAAAGCCCAAAATGAGTGGGCGGGAAAATGATTGACTAAGGTTGCAGGTGCACGTTAGTGAAGTATGTAACTGAAAGAGGACCTAGACTACATTTTTCTCACAGTATGCATCCAGGTGTCTGTGGCGTTTTGGGAATAGGGGAGGAATTATATTTGTCATAATGGCTATCATCAGGATTACATCACCATGGCTCACTCACTCCTATAAGCATTACTTTTATTGCTGCGTACATATGACAAGTTACCTTTTCGTTCTGCTTATTTGTCAGTGACACTATTCCTGTGAGCCATGCACCAAGCTAATTCCAATGGTTTTATATGTAACTACATTTTCCACATAGCCGTAAATGGCAAGTATTGACTTTGACAGGACAGATTAAGTTTCACAGAGTGTCTTTCATTAAGTAATGTGCATAAAGTGCTGTAGAAACCGCTGTGATATCATTGGGTTGTCAATAGTGTTTTTGGTGTATTTGGGATTGTGAGTGATTGTGAGTCCTGTCACAGTGCATTGGTGAGCTGTTTCCGGTAGGACACTTTAGGGGAGCGCATAGGACTCAGATCAGAGACTGGTGTTCTAACTGTCTAGAGCAAGGTGCTGTTTCTAAATGTCTGTATTCATGTGTGAAGAGACTTTTTGTTGTGTGAACATATGGAGCCAAGACTTAGATCAATCCCACAGTTATGAATGACTTTTATTGCTATTGAAACCATGTAGATGTATTTGTTTCATATGAGAGTCGATGGTAGTCCATATGGCCGCACACAGTCAAGTAAATGTGATATTTGAGATTCCTGTTGAAAATTTTGTTGACAACAGGATTTTCAGAATCTAATTCTGCTTGGGCAAAGTAAATGTTTTAGGAACTGTTTTTAAACAAAGAAATGGACAGATATTGAAACATGATGCATGAATTTGTATCAGTAACATAAAAACTGCTTCAGCACTGGACATTGATATTGTGGTGACATTTTTGTGCTGTTTTAGTAACACTCTGAGTAAAGTTCAAAATGTGTATGTAAATGCTAGAAATAAGTATATCAGACGGTAAATTCCAAACTACATTTGGGGTGGCAGTGGTTCTGTGGTTAGAGCATTCTCTCACCAACTCATAGATCACCAGTTTAATAGCAGTGTGCTTCAGGTCAGCAGTGAACTTCTGGCCCCCGAAAAGAGTGATTTGTCACAGTTCTATCATATTTATATTTATAAGTTATTAAGACTATGTACTGTACTTTTGTCACTAATACATCATTTCAGTCATAGCTGACTTTTTAGTCCATCTTAGAGGAAGAAAAGGACCTCTGAGGGTAAAGAAATGAATGTCAGTCACCTGTTTAAAAGGGACAACACCATCATCATCAATATACATGCATGTTTAAAAACACCACTGGGGGCTTTGGAAGATCAAAAATACATGAATAAATAAGTACAGGGTTGTAGAAGAGGTTCAAGGTGAGCGTACCGTGACCAGCATCCACTGTTTAATTAACTTCATGGCTTTAAATAAGGTTATATGGAAAATGTCAGATGCAGTTGAGGAGAGATTATGGTGTGCTGTTGGGATATAGTTAAGGCGGACTATGCTCCTGGACTAACCTTGACTTATTAACATCCATTTATAGCCACAATACCAGAGACCTCCTATTTAACTTTGACCCAAAGAGTAAAATCATTCACCTTTTATTTAGTTGGCTCTTTTTGGGATTTGGCAAGACTTGCAAACTCTGGCGAGAGAAAATCTGCTAGACCAATCAGAAAACGTGTTCACTAGCTGGCACAAGCCGTTACAATGCAGGACGGTTCTGCTGCCTAACTGTTCAGAGCTCCCTACTTAGTTTTAAATACCATTACCCGACTCTGTTTGTTAATCCTGGGTCATTATTTGGAATGAAACTGCCATATCTTGTTATAGTGACTTGGCGGCCGACAGCACTAAAGGGAGTGGACCTTAAAAAGTAGTAGTATGCAGTTTTGGAAAATGAGAAAGACAGAAGTAAAGGCTAGATAATGAAGTAGAAGTATGACAGGAGGACCCAAAGCTCTTAAAGTTGTGCTCCGGCTAACAAGTCCATGGAGTCCTCTCAGATCTAGCCCGTGCCATCAGCCTGTGTCCTCATGCTGACCCTCTATAGGCCATTAGTCCAAGTGTGACACACATTTCTTTTGACTATTTCCCCACATTTTGTTTTATTCTTGGGCCACACCCTTTCTCACCATGTCCAGCTCCTGCCAGTGTTTCTGTCTATAAACATCACAGTGATTACATACGTAGTGTTTAACAGCTCTATCACATTTGAAAGTTCAGGACCTGAGAGACAATAAAAGAGGATAGTCCAGTTTTCAGGACACAGAAAACATATTTTATTGGAGTGAGGCTGTAAAAGGTGTAAGGGTGTGTGGTGTGCTGAGTGTAAATCACACATCATACAAATTTGCCAGTTACACAAAACTTTTCAACTCCCAAAACACAGAAACACTAACATCATAACTGTTAACTCTACGCAAAGCATTCAACACTTTCACAGATATTTTTTTTTCCTTTTTTATTGGTTTCGCTCTTCAGGTTGCTGAATACATCCAATTTACGTGAGCATGGGGCTGGCACAAATGAATAGCTGTACAATCTGACTGACTGGATTTTACAATTTGTATCTTTAATTCTAGGGGAAAGGTAAGTAAAGACAAGTAAGCTGCACATTTTTCTGACAAATAAACCGTAGCTAAAGTGAGCTTAAGTGTATATTCTGATACAGTGGTGTTTATTTTGCTCTTCTTGCCTTGTTTTAGATGCAAGTCCTTGTTTATTTATATTATTTTGTCATATTTTGAGCAACAACTAAAATTCTGTAATCTGGGTATAAAAATAGAAATTTAGATTTTTCAAGTATGCAAGGAGCCAGCAGGTTTAAAAATGGCACATCACTCCTATTCAAAAGAATTTAACTTTGGCATGCCATAAAGTATCATTAATGAGGACACACATTACAGATTTAATGTCAATATATCTGCACATACCATACCTCATTTCAATGGTTAGAATAAAAAATTCAGACAGTTTTCAGTCACAATTACATCAAGTATTTGTTTTAAAATGCTGAAGTTCAGAGCGTTTGGCTGTAATAAAGGCTCAAAATGTATATAACCATTCCTGACAGCTCCAATCTGAGCTGTGAAAATCCTAACCTCATTCTGTGCTATAACATCATGTGAAACAAATCTTTAGAGAAGCTGTGGTATTTCTGATGAACCTCAAACCCAGCTCTAACCCCGGACTCCAGAGCCAACATCTACAAAGGCTAATGCCCTTATCATTAATAATAGGGATATGTAAGGACACCGTTCATTTGTGGTTAGTATAGACTCATCAGTGCAGAGAGGCCAGAGAAACATCGACAGACAACGGCCATACTTCTCACACGGGGCCCCCCAATCTCATTATTCCCCCTTTTCTTATTTTCCCTGCTCTACTCCAACCATCATTACCTTGATAAATTATTGACTTTACCAGAAAAATTAAACTATATAAATAACCCCACAATGAAAATATTATCCCCTTCTGAAAAGCGCACAGCAGCCAATAAAAACTGCCTGACTTCCATCAAGCTACTAGGGTTCGGATAATAGTAATAGATGACAGTGTCTTCCGGCCTCGAGTCCTCTCATCAGAGCCCTCTCTATTGTACACACTTCTATACTAATTACATTCTGCCATTTCTTTCTCCATACTACATCAGTTCAGCTCAGCCCAGACAAATGTTCTCACCCACAAAACCTGGATCTTTTCCACGTTCCCAAAATATATGTATGAGGCCCTTAACAGATATGAACTTTCAGAAGAATGGGTCTAATTTAGTGGTTGAATAAACTTTGCAATTAAGATACTACTTGAAAATTTTAATTGCAAGGAATTGCAAGGATTTCATCCATAATGTGGTAATTGCAAATCCATTCTTCTTTATTTATGTATACTTAAACAGCGTTCACAAGATTCTTCAATAATGAGTCATGACACATAATTTTGAGAATCACCAGTTTGCACCCAAGATCTCACTTGGGCCACTATCCATTTGGTCACACCCCAAATACAACAGTGTTCTCAAACCAAATTATGTTGGCATACAGAAAGTCAATACATAGCCTGCATAACAACAATAGTATAGTAACCCCTCATGATACACTTGGGAATATTGTTATTCTAAATGCCCATAGATTTGTGATAGATTAAGCAATTCTCGTGTCAGCAAACAAAAACTCCATCTAATCACCAGGCCATGGGGATACTGTACTTGGTCCAACCTTCAGGAGTTCAGCCAGATCAGAAACGGGCTTCTCAGGAGCAGAGGTATGCTGTGTAGGGGCCAGCAGCTAATTTTAGGATTGCAAAGTAAAGTCAGTGAGATCATTACTCTGGTACATGTTAGCGAACAATGAGAAGCTCAGGGCTCTCAATCAGAAACACAGTACGGCTGCCAACACGAACATTCATTAGGGACAAATAAAGAAAATACTTAGAGGCTAGTTTTATGTGAACCAATTTGTGGTGTAATTGTGCGGGCAGACAAGAATCGACCTCAAGAAGAAACCACTCGCTCTACAACTGTTGCTCTATGGACTGTTAGTATAAGGGATAACCACAGAAAAACAACATGAAGCACTTTTATTAGGATGTAACTAAGCAACGTTTATACAATGTTTGTTGTACTCATAAAATCTCACTACTCACCTGTGAAACTCTCAGAGGGATTAAGTGCATTTAGTTGACTATAATATATCATTTTTAATTGGATATTAATGCTTGCTTACTTAATTTAAGTTTAAGCATATTGTCCTCTATCCTGTTGGCAAAACTGATGTTGATGTATGCTTGTTTGCCATACATATTGGCCATCATTTAATAGAAGGTACAAAAATGTAATTGTACATGAGTCATAACGCAAGGTTTTTTCCATGATTTTTGGCCAGCCACTGCGAGGTCTAAAAGGCATCTCTCAGAGGCTCAGGGTATTGAACATGTGCAGTGACCAAACACAGAGGAACAGAGGTTGGCGGAATAGTTTGGTTAAGCTAATATGAGTTTTTTTTGGGAGATTTGAGCTGTCTCTTGGTCCCACAGTATGATATCACTTTGCCCTCAGTGGGACTTATGGGGCAGTGGTCTAGTGATTCACCCGGTTTGGTGTGCGTCTCCACATTTACTTTTACAGGCACCTTCCCTTGGCTTTATGAGGAAAGTCCCTCTTGATTACAACAAAACTGTAACTAAGATGAATGTGGGAACAAAACATAACACTTGCTTTAAATCATAACAGTGCCAGGCGTGGGTTCAAAATGACCATTTGGATGCAGAGATGTGAAACCAGCGAGATGGTTTAGAGCAAGCTTTAAACAGCAAAAGTGAGTGAGCAGATTTTGATTTATTTGTCTAATCCCCCAAGGTGATTTGTGTGGGAAACCAATAGTTGCAATGGAAATCAATACGCACAGAAAGGACTGGCTGTGTCCAATTCATAATCAGGCGTAACAAAACAAAGCCCTATATAGTAATATTGTAAATATCCCACACATCGGATAATTTGATAGGAAAATCATTTCTCAAACTCATTTCAGAGGCATAAGCAGTTACTTACAACTGAGCTCCTAATTGCCCGCTTTATAGAGCATGGTTGGTGGGCGCGCTGTAAGCTGCAGGCTTTTTATGAGTACCAAAAGTTCAGCCCAAGTAATGTAAAGTTTGAGGCGCATAACTTTGGGGCAAATGAGAATCATTTCATTGCACTAAGTTGTTAGAAGTCCTAAGTGTCTGCAGTAAAAACTTATACGATGAGCTCCTCTTTCAGAGTTCTATGGGGAAATCAACAAAATACTGCAGAACTAAATAGGTGTTACGCCACAGAAGCTGCACATGTGCTGAGATTTTTATACTTTACAAAGCAACAAAGACAATTCCTTCCTCACTCTCTAATATACGGTAGCCTTTCTATTTGATACAAAACCCAGATTCTCTACCTTAAACTATTCTTATTGTCCATTACTTTACTTTGAGAATGAAAGATGAAATCAATATGGGCATCCTCAGTCCCTGATATGTATACTTTACACAATATCCAGTCAAGTTAGATATGATCAAAAACAGCTCCCTCACAGTTAGACATGTAAAAATTTTGTACAGGACTGCAGTGAACATATGGAGCTATAAAGAGATTTTTTTTTTTAATATATATTTATGTGAAAACCGCATATCTTTCAAATGCCAGCATCACTCCAATCATGGCATACCAATATTAGGCATGAATTAAATGTTCGCTGCATCGGAGAATTAAGGAGATGACTTTTAACTTTGTTGTGGCATCTGCGAAACAAGCTCATGAGTCCAATCCATTTGTGCAGCCAGCACAGTTCTGTGTAGTTTCATGGACAGCTCCTAAAGCGTGGGGCTGCTGCAGTTATCCTCCAGGTAGAAATATGGGCTTTGGACTACTTTTTAAACCACTGCACAAAATCTCAGAGGAGCAATAAACAGATCCTTTAAATTCGATAAACATACCAGCAAGAGTGGTTTTTCATGGAAATGGTAGACTTGTCAGAAACTGTATTCCCAAAACAGTGTGTTCTGGTACAGTGAAGCAGAGCATCACATTTTCCCAGAATCACAAGAGAAAGACAAAGGAGGACATCATTTCTGTCCATCTCTGAATAAAGTAGGGGGCAAAATGGTTAATAATGGTTAATGCTTAATAAAAGCATTAAATCCTAATAATCATAATTTAAAAAAAAATCTCACACATGTAGTGATGAGATGGATAGAGCACAAATTTCCTCCCACCCACCCCAACCATTTAAATTCATGTTGCTCTCTTAAATTTGACATTGGTTGCAGGTCTTGTCTTCAACTCAAATCAACAAATATCCAGACTGACGTTTTATACAGAATAAAATAATTACAGATAGTAACTACAAAGAAGTAAGTAGCAGTTTAGTATTAGCAGTATAAACATACCTGTGACAGTCTTGGTTTTGACTGGACTGCTGGCATAGTCTGACGCTTGATTGGAGGTTTGCTTGGCCAGTGGTGTGCTCCCAACAGAGACCTCATCGTCTCTTCTCTTTACCAGTGGGACTGGTCCAGAAGTCTATCACATCACAAACAAATATAATTTATGCAGCAGTACACTATAATAGCGAGTGTGTGTGTGTGTGTGTGTGT
>KN484525.1:0-42186 GCA_000787095.1 Periophthalmodon schlosseri
TAATAATAATAATAATAATAAATAGAAAAAAAACAAGGTCAACTTGGCACAGTTACAGTTAACAACCTAACAACCTATGGTGCCCAAAGTGCTTTACAGACCAAACCAAAAGACACAAAAAGCAAGGCTGAATATCAAAGCATAAAAATAAGACTAATACATGTCAAACCAATAGAAACACTGTCATTTGTGTATGTATGTATTTATTTATTTATTCATTCAACCCTGAGATTTGGAATCTCCTTTTGAAGGGGTCTGGCAGGGCATCATATTCTACATATTTTTACTTCTAGGGGAAACAGAACACTCTAGCAAAACCTTCACAGACCCAGGGAGAACATGCAAATTCTATAAATGCCACCCGGTTGAACAGCGGATCTCAGAACTTCTTACTGTGAGGCTGAATTGCTAACCGCTATCCCACTGTGCCGCCTAGTTTTTCAAATGCACTTAAAAAGGCACACACTTCTTTTTACTTTTGAATACATGTTTAGATTACAACCTCATCTGCCCATGTGTGCTAGAATACTGAATTGAAAATACAGCCATTCCAATATAAAACTCCTTTCTTTTTGCTAGAATGCATCACACATTTAAATTATGATACGGTTTTATGAGATTTCAACTCAACTTTCTCTTCACCTGACCAATCCAATGACAAGCCCATATCGCCAATACTTATTTCATAATACTCCAGTCTATTTGAATGACAGGTGAGCACCACTGAAGCACAACGAAGATAGCTCCTTCTGCTAGTGCCGTGTGAGTGTCAGTATTAAATGTGTGCTCTGTGTAGACTGCGGGGTTCTTCACTAAAATGAGACCCAAGTTTAATTCACCATCTGTCCCACTGAGGCATTAAAGCTGGTGCTGCGTCCATCCAGTTGCATCCAGGGGCCATTTTGGTTCAATCCTTGGTGCCCTTTGGATGTTGGAAATGAACTAATTTACGCTGTTTGTGTTCTAGCTATGTCCTCACACGCCAAAAGAAAAGCATGCCATACCTTTGTAGAGGCTGTTTTTCTACTCATTTACAACATAACCTCAGTCTTTGCTGTCGTACAATCGTCATATCTCTATTTCACCCTAGACCTCTTCATTACTATTTAATGTACATATAAATTTAGGCCATAGAAAAGTGATGTTTACTTAGTATGTACAAGATGTGAATAAGAAATACAGTAACCTTATATGCTGTTTTATACATTAAGCTATATGCACCAGGTTAGTACGTGAGGCTGTGCATTCTATTATGCCCACTACTGCTGCCTAGAGTTTCTTTTTGATACTTTGATACAGCTGTTGTTTTTGTACTTTCCCCATTCTGGGATACATTAAAGGCGCTATACTGAACAGTTCATTTTAAACTGTTTGCAGCAGTCCGAATTTATTGCTCACTTACCTAATTATTCACTGCGATGCGTTTACAGAAGTACAGCTAACAACATTAGTATGGTAACAGCACACTTCCTGTTTCACAGAGAGTAAAACGCTCTATAATTAGATGCAAACAAGGAGCATTCATCTCATTTTCTTCCCAATATATCAATAATCAATCTACAATATATCTAAACTGATTTTACTTCATTACATGAAAACAATTGGGTAGATGGTTATTTTTTCTCATCCTAACTTTAAAAAAAAGTAGAGTTAACCACTGTAAGCTTATTTTTGAAGCCATACTAGCAAGAAACAGCAAGCATCCTTTAAACACAAGTGGTGCACAGGGCATTTGGTGGTATTTTCTGTTCTCTCCATAACAAGAACTGGCTTTTAAAATCTGTACTAACCTTAAAAGCCTTATATAAGATAAGGGATACAACCACTCTAAAGCATTGTTACTGTAACATTTAGGATTTATTGCCATTCTGGGAGCTTTGAGTCAAAAAACAGATTCAAATTGTGCCAAAATAAAGAATGCTTGATTTTTTTGTGCATCGGTTGCTGTATGAGATTTGAGGAAAAATGATATTACTGCTGCTTCACATTTCTTTTCATCTTACTGCTTTGATGCAAAATTGGTTTGGTCCAAGCGAGCACTTAACAACATCAGAGACTGCATGAGAGATTTTCCTTTTCTCATGCAAAAACACTGGATATGCTGTTTGGAGGTTGTCTTGTAAAATTTCATGCTGTCTGTCCGAGCCTGCAAAATCCCAAATAGAGTCAGGAACCTAAAATCGCTATAGTGAACAAAAGGGGTTGTTGGTTTGTAAAAGTTATAAAGTAGTGAACCATATCCAACTCAAAACACCTAAATGCAGCTTTTGTTCCATGTCCCTATTGTGCATTTGTGTTTTAAAATGTGAATCCTTTGCTCCACACTGAATAATGAGGCATATTGTGGGACTGTTAATTATCCTCTATAAGTACTACTAACTCCTTATCTCCTTTATGACCACCTTTGCTTATATAAGTGTACAAGTTAGATTGCTTCCACTATGTCTAACTGTGGCACGTCTAACTAATCAATAGGGAAAAAATCAGTTAGAGTCAAAAGAGAATCAAAAGAGTCAGTTGATTCACTGCAAACTGCTCAGTCATTTTAATTCAACCTTTTTCAAAGAGGCCTATTTCCCAGCACATAATAGCTACTCAAAAATAACCAATATATTAGGTAAATAGAAGTCTGAAATCTGAATTACTGTTATGTAAATGTGTGCTTTAATATTTTGGACTTAACTGACTATAACTGTTTTTATTGCAGATTTTGTATGGATCTCTAGATTTTGCTAAGGATTACATGGTATTCTCATAAGAAATATCTAAAATATAAATTCACAAAATGTTGGATTTGATTGTGTCTATTTTTGACTCTAAGACTAGCTCTATTATGAAAAATCTGCATGTTAACAATATTCACTTTAGCTGCCCCCATCTATTAAATATTATTGGCCTATTGAACACTGTGATGTCATTTAAAACCTCGCAGTACTTAAGCCTATTACAGTCTGACAGCCCTGTCCGTCTCCTAATATCTTACAAGATCCATGGGTCAAGTCCAATGTTACTTAACTTCTTAGACCTGCTTCTTGGACTCCACTGTTGAGTCACGATAGCCTCCAAAAATATAGAGGCAGGCTGTACCCCCGTTCAGAGCCAGGTTCCTGTCTGCTTTGGTGGCACAGGGCTATAAAGCTCAGGGAGAAGGAGGGGAGCTGCCAAGATGCTTTGTGGGTATTCGGAGCTCAAATGGGTGCCGCAGTCTGTCCTCCTGGCACGGGCCTCCGCGTTTTACTAAAAGCATTTGTTCTGATGAAGAAGAGCAAATCCCCTCACTGATAGCTTGAAACTTTCTGCCTAATTAGGATGAGAGAGTGGGATATCTATGCATCATGCATATGGTCCATGGGTTTCAGCTTTCTGTTTAGTCAGCAGATTGAGGACTGTCATTGCCCGATTTGGCACTTTTTCATGAAACTCGCTTAACACTTGAAAATGTGTTTATTATGTGTTTCTAGCCCCAAGTAGTGGAGTTTAAATGTAGATACATCAAAGTTAGAAAGAGAACCAAAAAATGTACGTGTGATCAGCAAAGCTAGTCATTTTTATTTCATCTGAAGTCAGACTTCACAGCTCTGCTGTTTTCTCATTCCTCATATAACAGTTTAAATAAAATATTTGCACCATTTTAAGCAAGTATTTAGTAGTAAACAGGTTATATTTTTATAGTCAATTTGATTGAACAGATATAAAAAAAAAAATGGTTTTGTCCCAAGTATGTCCCAAGTATGTTACTATAGCAACTTCAGCACTTGAGCAAAAGTATTTGGGCATGAACAGTTTGCAAAATTGTGCCAAATTGGGCAGGGTTTCAAACTGGGCAATGGCATGGGCTTTTGACCATTCAAAAGATACTGGTTGTGAAGTTTTAGTGCTTTTAGGACAATTAAGATCCCAATTAAGATCTTACTCCACGTTCAGTGTGCTCACGTCCTGTTCACTAAAGTTTCTCACATTTGTCAAAACTGAAAAAAATCATCCACAAGCCCTTTTCTTCAGAAATCCCCTCAGAATGACAAATATGCTCTAATGAAAAAATATTGTGAGCTAAGTTTGTCTTTTCAGCAGGCATTGTCCTGGGGCTGGGGACGGCACAGCTTTCAAATGAATGGAAAGCACCTAGACAATAGATCATCCTGAGGGCGCACATCTTTGTCTCACTCCCATAAATATAAACCAGACAACAACAATAACAGCCAAATGTGCCCAACAACTCCCACTTGGAGATACCATAAACATATTGAAAGTATTTTTGTAGCACATTCTACGAAATCAGATAGAGGCAATATTTAAATAACAAAAAAAAAACAAAAAAAAAACTTCTTTGTGGAGATTCCATGCCAGACAGGAGTTTAACCATAAGAATTTATACCCAGTGCTTATAGTATATCACCCTCCAGTCAGTGCACCCACCACATCCTATAAATCAATGGAACAGTGCTGCGTCATAAAAGCACCTTAAAGGCTGCTAGAAAAACTGCCAAATCAATCCGTCAATTAGCAGATGAAAGTGGCCAGCTCCTCTGCAGAGTGGCACCCTGCTATAATTGTTTTTTATGCAAAGATGACAGCACTGAGCTCGTATGTCTTCTATAGTCAAACTTTGGGTGATGGACAAATCTTAAATATCCACTATATAACTTTTCTGGTCGTGTCTAGGTCCGCAAGTGAAGGGTTAACATTGGCATTTTATAGTACTTATACTTTGTAAGCCTCCACTGTATTACTAAAATGTCCACCACTTGTTTGACTCCATGAGATGGTATTACTTTGCCTGAAATGGTCCGTAGTATGGCATTAAACTTATCACCATAGAGACAAGTAAGTGGCCATACTGTGGACCATCCCAGATAAAACTACATCTGCATGGAGCCAAGCAGGTGGTAGACCTTTTTAACCTGACAAGTTAGTATTGTGGAAGTCTCTAAAGTATAAGTACTACTGTAGCTTCTCAGTGATAACACTGCACACGATTCTTGAGGACTGGCTCATTTATTAGCCTTAACAAATGCCATGAAACGCTGTGAAAACTACAGGACAAATAAAACAGTACAGTTAGGCACTCCATTTTGGGTTTGCTAATACACAAGTGCAAAATAAAATTAGCTATTGCGTCTCTGCAGAGGTCTTTAGGCAAAAGGTGAGTCAGTTTGTAGCTGGGCAAATCATAAAGCAATATTAGAACAACATACATTTACAGTTACAATAATTACACACGCATGATAAAGATACCCCGTGCAGCTGGTGAGCTAGCTGTTGTAAGCTGCCGAAAGCGCGGCTTTTGCTCTGAGAGTCTTTGAGCATGTGAGGGCGTTTGTGATCTATCTGTGGCCCAATATATTTTTCAACAAAAATATTTCCTTTTTCTAAATCAAAATGAACTTGTTTTATGCATATGCAAAGAACTGCTATAACTGCTAGTCTCAATTGGCCGGAATAGAACCCTAGGGTGACGTCACACTCCCTCAGTCCACTATATACAGTCTATGCTTACGAATAATCAAAATTTGCTTGTTTGGTGTTCAATCGTGATGCAGTGTGAATCAGATGAACAGTAAAAGTGTATTTACTTTTACTGTGTTTATTTAATAGGGCCAAGTATTTTTCATCGGTTTTGTGTCACACACAATAACATTTCTGTCAAGGCTAATTCTCAGTGTCTGTCCCTGAAAGTGGATACCTCATCAGAGGCCTGTTTTGTCCCTCATATGGGTTTAATTGCTTAGAGGACATTTATGACAGGGACAAAGGTCACCCATCTCCTCCAGTCACATCAGAACATTCTGCACATGTCAACTTGTCTCGCTGAAATCACTTAGCTCCACACCGCTGTCTCGGGGCACCACTTGTTTTCCTCCGCTTTCATGAAAATATTCCTCCAGGTCTGCATTCATTATGTATAACATGGATTCTAGCGCCTGGGCATAATGAATGGGCAGAAAGCACTTGTTTGTTGCTGCATATTTTTTGCTTATATACCCTCTAAAGTGAAGTGACTGAGCTTTCCTGTTATCTTCCAAGCCTGCAGCTTAAGGGCTTGAATACTTGTTCTTGGAAGCTCCGAGGCAACAGGTCTGTCTAATGATGGGAAATTATGCTAGTGGCACGTCAGTTATGCTGCAAAAATACCCACTAGCGTAATCATATTTTTGCTGGTCCGTTCCTGTCCTTGCTTTCTGTTACAGCTGTACCAAAGCAAAAATGTACCTGGCAGGAAATAATGTACCCACGCTAATAGTAAGGGTTGTTTTTCTTTTATGGGATATTATAAAATGCTCTTAAGGACCTCTGCGTTGTGAGGGGGCGGCATGTGATCCAACGAAGAGGCTTTATGCTGCACTAGTGGCTTGTGAGAACCTATTACCTCATCATTGTCAACCTGTCAGAGCAGATGACCTCATCAGCACAGAGACACTGAGAGGGGGCAGTGCGACTCACCTCCAGAACTGCGGGGGGCACCCATCAGGTAGCCTGCTCCATATGCCTAACTGGATCTGTGCCACTTTTTAATTAGTGCTTTTACAGAGTAAGCTGTGGGCCCGTTTTAAGGTAGGACATGGGTTGGCCGTGTGAAGGTTGTCAGACGCTTTTGCTCATGACAATGGCAATATGTTAGTAAATAGAGAAAGCATAAAAGTGTGCAATACCTTGAATACAAAGTCGATGTTTGTGAAAAAAAAAATTATTATGGCGCCTTCATCAGTTTGCAGACTGCAACATATGGGCATTTGGCAGTACACCTTGCACAATTAGCATATTTAACTGAGAACAAATTTTGCATGTAAACAATTTAAGGAAGATTAATTGACTTTTACAAACAAAATATTTATACAAATTTGGAACATTGGACTTCCATATTCTCCTCCATGTCTTTGTGTCTGTATTTGGCTCAATATATATCATCAAGTGCATTAGCTCTGATAGCTGTTGAACAGTATGGGACAGCCTGGTCATATTAGTGAGTTTCTATTGTGTTTCTGTAATACTTTATAAAGTTGTGTGAACATTTATTTAATTCTCAGTACATTTGTCCTAAATCGGTCTTACAGAGTGAGAGAGTGTGAAGGTTGTGAAAACAAAACTGCCATGGCTTTTGTCACAGCACTTAGTCATGTTATCTAGTTCCAATAATCCGAATATGAATCAAGGTTTCTGCAGTGACAGTAGTAAAGATGTCTGTGTAATCCCTCAGTGGTCCAGGTCTGATTCATAGTAAAAGCAAAAAGTTAAATCTGTCAACCGGACAAAAAGTTGCAAGAGAACTGAAGAAGTGGCTTGGATGAGCAGCGAAACGTCTTCACTCTTACAACTTTTTGTCTGGTTGACAGATTTAACGTTTTGCTTTTACAGTGGTAAAGATGCTCAGGCCTGAACTAAAACTCAAGATTTTACAATTTCGGCATTTATACGTTTTCTCTCTAGTTCAAATAAAACAACTTTGTTCTTTTAGATATAAATTACTTTGTTATTTACTACTACTACAATATCTCATATCGCATACAGCCTTGCTCTCTCCTAGTTTGAGCCCCATTTACTCCTGATGTGTGTAAGTGTGAACACCCCCTCAGTTTGTGTGCTGATGCTGCTGTCAGGGTGGAGAGTGATAAGTTTCACTTGGCAGGCTTTTGTCATGAGTATTACTGTTGCCAAAGCATGCTTGGAAATCCAGTCAATTGGGTGGCACTGAACTATGACACCATTACAGAGTCAATTAGGTAAGCCCTGGTGTAAAGCTGTGCTCTCCCCACAGTTCAGACTGAGAATGGAGCCTGCCTTTAGGCAGTGCTGGACTGTAGTCAGCAGAGAGAGGTCAGGCAAATGCCAATTGGTTTGATAGAGACAGCAAGTCCTGCTTTAGACAGAGGGATAGCTCCCCATGCAGACTGTATTATATATTTTCTTTTCATGTCTCATGACTGAGCATTGTGTGATTGAAACATTTGATTTTATTACTACTTTATTGTTAGTTCTTCCCTGTGTGGGAATAGTTAAATAGATTTTTTTTAAGAATTTGAAAAGGAACAATAATTATATTGAAAATAATCTATAAAAAATAAAACTAAGAAACTGAATTTTAAACAAGATTATTATAATAGTGAGACACTTTTCAATAAAACATTTCAGGCAAAGCAATAACATCTCCGTCAGACAACCTGGCGGCAGAGCCTCCACCTTTAACAGTGGTTTGTCATTATTATTATATTTAATGTCCTCATGTTTAGGTTTCAGACTCTGTTTAACTATAAGAGAGGGCAGGCTAATAATAGAAATCGATTTGATTAAGCAGAAGAAGAACATTTATTTATAGAGCACGTTTCCTATAGAAAAATGTGCTTTACAGAAAAAAAAAATCCATAACAAGAAAATCACAGTACAGAAATGAGACAGACATGTCAGGAAATTGCTGATATACAAGTGCAAAGAAAAAGTTTTTTCTGATCACTGTCACTGAAAGGATCTACACATATAAATGCATACAATGTCATTTTTTCGTTCATTTCGTCTGGCATTTTGAAGAAGGGATTGTAGGCTACATCAATTATTTTGACATCTCAGGTGATCAAGGCCAAGGCAGCCAAATAGTTACCCTAGTGGAACACACTATGATTAAAAATGTCACTTCTTTTTGCCTAAACGTAGCATGTCAGGTGTCGCCTTTGTCCAGTGGTGCACACTAAGAACGATGAATCATTTTGGCATGGTGTTGTGGTGTTTAAAAACATTAGTGGAATTCAGTTGATGTGGGTGAGGCTAATGAAAGGTCAGCATTAAAAACACTGACAGGTTTTGACGGAGTAAATCACAGCTGGATCTAGGGAATAGAAAAGAGGTCATTCTGACATTTTGACACACTCATTGTCAACATAATATCCCAGAGTCCTTTTGGGTTTTAGTATAGGATCTGGCAACCCAAAAGTGAGGAGTTCATTCTGCCATTGGATTATTTGTTTGAGAACCAAAAAAACAAAATATAAACATTAACAACCTTCACATCATGTAAATTCTGTACATAAATTAACAGTACAGTTGTTATTTATATAATCCTTTATTTATCTGTAAATGTATCTACTGAAACTTTTATTCTAGGCAGAAACATATTTTTGTACAACATATAGTTGTTGACAACCTCTTTACTTTAGACTTAAAAAGGTTAGTACAGCATGGCAGAGTAGAATAAAGAAGTCCAGCAATTATTGTTCAAGCCATCTCCGGGTTTGGATGAGTACGTGTAAAAGCACAACATAAAGGAATCATAATGAAGTCACATTAGTGAAGAGGAGGTTGGAGCCTTGAACAGTTTTCACACAGTCGTCGTAAAAGGCCTCTTCTTACTTAGAATTAACTGTCAGGAAATTGGTTCACATAAAGATAAGACCAGAGGAGATTTGAAGAGGACATTCATCAATACACTTAAGCTGTACTATGCATTATAGTTGGTGTCCCATGATTGATATGCAGGTGTAAAATAATATTATTTTTCAGTACATAAAATGGGTCTACATAATGTTGGCTGGTTGCAACTCAAAGGACATCTGGTGAAAAAGTCAGCCAGTCAGAGAGGGAATAACCTATTTAGATTTGTGTCTTCCCTTTTATGCTATTAATGTAATCGTGTATACGCCAGTGCCTCCTTATAGAGTCATCATGCATTTGTAATATAAGTAATGAGCATGCAGTAAACACTAAAGGACATTAGTATTCATTTGACAGAGCTGTGCTGCCTGTTCTTTAATCTGTAGTGCACCACCTTCAGCTTTCTTATGTCTTGACACAAATCTAACAGCGGTGGAAAAAGTACTCAGTTTTGTTAATAAAGTAAAAGTACAGATACCGGAGCTAAAAAAAATACTCAAGTGAAAATATCACATGAAAAAATCTACCGTTTTAAAATGTGTGTTTAAAAATTTACTTAAAGAGTAAAAATTCAAAGATTTTCACACAGATTTTCAGATCTAATAAATCTTTGTAATTTGTGCTGAATTTTGTTCAACAGAAACAATTAAATCAATATTTTTTTCGTAGCTGTTTTTATTTGTATATTTTTGTTTTCTAAAACTGTGAACATGTCAAAAAATAAACCCTCAGCCTTTTCAGCAGGTCTCAAACAATAAAAAAAAGTACAGATACCTGCTCTCAAATGTAGCGAAATAAAAGTAAAAAGCATCCACTTTAAAATGTACAAATGCCTAAAATTTGTACTTAAGTATAGTACCGTACTACTTTTACTTTTTTACATCCCACCACTGAGATCTAATGCCATACTTTTACTTATGACTTAACACAACATTACCACTATAATAACAACAGTTTTCAGTATACTTTTACATGAGGATCACTGTTCACATCAATGAAATGATTTCTCTGCTGCTGTTAGTTCTAATTGCCATTATTTCCAGCATAATTTGGGATAATTGCTATTATTTATTTAATTTTATTTTTTTAACACAGTTCTTTATATCACCTAACTGAGCATACACCATTAATGATATAAAATTAGAACACTCACACTGTTACTTGCCAACTGTGACTTTAACTTTTATTCTTCCTGTTAGGACTGCAAAGCATACTGCAAAACTATCAATATTGCAACCAAACAAAATAAATTGCAGTCCTTCATACTGTTTTGCTCGAAATATTGGACACACTCATACTGCAAATGAACCAGCCTAATATCACAGAGGCCTACTAAATAACAACAATCAAATGTTTGGTGTGTTCTGAGGCAAATGGAGCAGCTAATCCAACCAAGGTGTCTGTCTCACAACAGTGAATAATGGCTGTAAAGATTTCCTTGTGCCCGGATGGAGATTAGTGCCTGAATTTAATCACTGGTTCTTGCCCCTTGGCTTCAGTCTGAACCAAGTTTTATTGAAATCTGTTAATAAGTTCCTGAGAAATCCTGCCAACAAACAAAACATAACCTTCCTGGCCTAGAGAAATGGCATCGATTTTAAGTTTGAGGTTATATTTCTCTTCATTTTCCAAACTATGCAGGCCGGGCACACAGAGGACTTGAGCACACAACTGAAATATATGAAGACTATGCAGTTTAAAAAATGTGTAATAGATATCAAATGATTGTCATATACCTTATAATGTTGGAATCTGGCTGCATGTAGGACAGTTATGTATCCGATTAATGATTTTTGGTAGTTTGGTATCCTGTTTTACTGTAGACACTTCTGTCTTAATCTTAATTAATCTTGTTATTATCTGTTAGCGATTGCTTCCACAAATTAAAGTCCTTTGTGTATTTGCTTTGCTTTGCTTTGCTTTGCTTTGCTAACTTTCCTCCAGTTTTTGTTTCATGTGGATAGGCCCAATAATCTCCAATAATCTCCAATCAGACAGCTAAACATTAAATCCCACCATAGATTTCTGACCTGTCCAGCCCAATTTGAATCTATATAGGTGTTCTCATGTATAAACTTAATTTTATTATTACATCTTGTGTAAACCATTGACCCCATATTAAAATCCAAATGTTCTCCAAGTCTCAAAGTGGCCCGCAGCATTCCTACCATTTACCTCAAATATCAAAGTCAGCAAGATTGTGATCTTAGAAAATGCCAAGTTGTGTTGCACATGTTAATTACTCACTCGAGTGCGCTCACAGGCTAAACACACAAACAAACATGTGGCTGACAAAAACAGAGCATAGATGTACAATTATGAAACCCAGTGGAGCAGAGCAACAGCAAATTATATCGCCAGACTTAATATTGTAGCATTTCTTTACTTTAATTGAACACGGGTATGGACACAGCCTAACTGATTACACTATAGGATATCATGATCTACTCTGAGGGGACAAGCCACAAAAAAAGTCTAGCTAGAAAGTTTTTGTACTTTCAAATTAATATATTTGAAAAATTGGATTTTCTGGCAGTAAAAAAAGTTACATTCAGTGAACTTGGCAAGCAAAGTGAATAATCTGCAAGAGAGGATTATTTCAAATCTCCTCACATATCTACACAACAGCCTCAGACGCAAAGCAAACCAAGAAGATGCCTTTGTATTGTAACCACAGCACATAAGGTAAAGGCGTCGTATCGAGCGGCACAGATCTAGGTTTGCAGGTAACAAACTTCTGCGACCTTTTTTTAAGTTAACTTTTTGTTTGGAGTAGTACATATATCAAATTCTAATACAGACACAGTTTTGTTTTAAGCTCATGAGGGAGTATTCCATTCCAGGTACTTTAATATTGGTTCGACTTCACCATGATCCCAGAACACAATGACTAAGATTGCGTTCAAACTTGACCTGCTTTGGGGCTGGAATTTGCCAACTTTACTCCTGATGTAGACTTGGTTTGGTCCTGATCTAGTCCTTTTTCAGTCCTGGTATAGTCCTGGTGTAGTTCTAGGGTTATTTTCAGTTGATGGTTGATGTGATGTGTGAAAGCACCCTTACACTCTGGTTATCGTGTGATCTGTATATTTGTTTTTTGTTGACTTTTATGTGAAGCACTTTGGGCAGCTGAAGTTGTTCTTAAATGCGCTAGATAAATCAAATTGAACTGAATTGAATTGATTAAGACTACTTGGCACAGCACTGGGAAGTTTCTCTTATCCTTTTGTGTTTTTTGTTGGTGACCTAAATTTGAACTTGGCTGCCAGAGTCAACT
Source organism: Periophthalmodon schlosseri (assembly GCA_000787095.1). Classification (NCBI taxonomy): domain Eukaryota; kingdom Metazoa; phylum Chordata; class Actinopteri; order Gobiiformes; family Gobiidae; genus Periophthalmodon; species Periophthalmodon schlosseri. The sequence goes on from KN484525.1 coordinate 12,635, forward strand.
TATTGAACCACATCGGGACACTTGATCCAGACCAGATTAGATTACCACTTTTTCAAAAAACGGATGATGCTAGTGGCTTTGATTTCAAAAGTATTTTTCCCAAAATCTATACATTACTTTCTTCTTATTATTATGTATTAGTAATGCTCAGTATATTTTCAGTCAGCAGCTACTTTTTACTTTGATGAAAAACCTTTACCCCATTTAGTAGTTAGGGAAATATTGTAGATTAGGGCCTGGTGTTAAAATGAAGTTTCATTTGCTGCATTACATTTACAAGCTAACTGCTGACACAAGCAGGAACTTACATGATGTCCAAATAATTACATGATGTGAAAAAGAAACTGTTGATAGTGAAAATTACAACCACAAAGGATCAGGCAACTAACCCTGTAGCGTCGGATGCTATCGTCGCCGATAGATTTGCGGTTGCGGACTTTCCATTACCGTAACTCCGCAACCAATTGTGCTATCATGTAAATTCAAACGGCATCTCAAAGCTATCATGTAATTCAAACGGCATCTCAAAGCAGAGGCGTGGGGCTCTTTAAATATGTTACTGTCATTATGGTAATGCGCTTACGTTGTCCCTTGAAGATGACCAATCAGAGCGCAGTTGTCGCTGCGATCCTCCCAATGCTAAGGAAGCACTCTGGCGACGCTCACACGATAGCATTCGACGCAAAAGGGTTAAAAGAGTGTTAACTGCTTTTTAAAAAGTTTTAAATTAGAGAACAAATCACATTTTTTCTAGTGATATAACTTCTTCCAGAGTGACCTTGTTCTCATTTTAAAATATTGACTGTTCCCTCACTGTAAATGGAAATTATATTGGAATCATTACTGTAAGGCAGACACAAGCACAGTGTCTATACGAGTAAAGCCACAACAAAAGCAATACACACTGCACTTAAATGTAATGTGGAAACTAGATATCAGAATATAGTCTCCTGTGTTCTTTGCATTGGGAGACACAGAAAACGGCTCCAAAATGGACAGACAAAATATTTTAGTCTAGTGTTCTTTTCAGCGGAACACTATCACTATTCACTTTGCACCGTTATCAGAAATAGACTTCATATAGAGCTCTTCTCTTCAACATCCCACTCAATTTGATGACCTTCAATAACAACAAAATGCATGATACAGATCTGTCTTTGAGTTTATTCTCCAAAGTAGCTCCCAATATAACACAGTCACTATCTGTCACCGTACTATATCTTATTGATATCGGCTTTTCATATGAAAGTGCATGGCCTGTCGCAGAAGGCACAGAACAAATTGCAAACTTATTCAAGTTATCTTCTTTTCTGCTTGTTCCGCACATGCTCTGAGCACATATTAAATATAACTTTTTCTTTTGGCTTAGTCATTCTTGGTTTACACAAATACCTGAACAATTAGCATTTGAGTTTATAAGGGCTTAGGACAAAATGTACCCTAGCTCATTACCTTTATGATTACAGATATGACTTTATTGTCCTAGAGGGAAATTTGTTTCCCCAAACGTCATGACAGTTGTTGACATTTCGCACCATAAAGATATAACACATTAGACCATTAACAAAGAACCTTACCTCATATTCAAACTATAATAAAAATAAAAGCATAAACACTACTGAAGACAATCACCACTTTTACTCAGAATATTTTTTTTTACTTTCTGCTTTTTGTAGTCTCTTCTATTGTTCCTTTATCCATTGGTTTCAGAGTGATGAAAATTAGGACTGTTGCCATAGCAGTAAAGTAAAAAATATTGTGTCTTTTATATGGCCAAAAGTCCTCAAAATGCTGCCTATAACAGGAAACTGAAAGCCATGAACAACTATTGATTTTTTCAAAGAGCGCTGCAATGTTTTTAAATGTTATAAGATAGCTCATGCACATATGGATTCCACTATCACACAAAGCCCTTCTCATACAATGAAAAATAATGGAGACACCTCTATGGCGCACTCTATTTGCCCAGAAAATATTATCATTCTGAAACACAAGAATTTTGATAATGTTGGACCCCACTGATATAAAAGGCATTTCGTTTGACAGCTAAAAAGAATACAGCAATTCAACTTCTTATCTCACATTCTCACATCTCCTTCCCACAGCTGAAAGATAATCACAGGTTTATGTCCACTTTTGAGCTGCTGTGGCGTAATCTCATTCTTGTATCTGGGCTCGCGCACAAATCAAACCAAAAGAACACCGTGGCTTTCAGATATATTGTGTGTATTAGAGCACTTTGGAAAGCACCTTGATGTCTAAAATAGAAAAAACAACAGTGAAGGAACAGAGCGTAGACTAACTCATTGTGGACAGCCAGACACTTGGGTGGCCATTTGTCACTATTAGTTTCCATTAAGTTGATTTCAGACAGCGAAAGGGAGTTGTTCCACTGCGAGATAGGGCAAAGTTATCGTGTGGCTTGCATACTTCTTCACACTTCACCCCAAGAAATTCACTCAAGTATAAACACCCAAAATGACCGATAATGTTAATGGTTTGAGTCAGCTGAACAAGTGGGTCATCAACAATCGTCAATGTGATAAAATGCTCTTAAAAAGAGACAGAGGGAGTTTGCAGCATTGCTCCCAAATAATAAAAGATGATTTGGTGGTGCAAAAAGACCAAACATTACTCTTAAAAATCTGACACCATAATATTTTTAGCTGTAAACCTTGTCTTTAGGGGAAAATATGTCAGTAAAAATAGCAGGCAAACAATCGAGTGAGTGAGAGAAATGGCTGCAGGTTTTGTAAGCAGACAGGTAAGACAGTAATTGAAGTGCTTGGAATGGCCTATTAGTATTAAAATGGAGGGTTAGGTGCCAATGAAGTAGAGAAAGATTTATTTGGTATTTTTTATTCAAGAAAGCGCTTTTTGAAGCTAACCTTTTGAAGATAGAAATTGCAATAGTGTAGTGGTGTACAACAAAAGGTTGATATAACAATCCATGCATCAAAGCAAATTGTGTAGTAAAACATGTTATTTAACTAAGGTAATTGCAATACAAACTAATCATATTCTGTTGTTATTTGGTATTTAGTTAGTGGTATTTAAGTGCATAATGCCTTGTACAAAGATGTATTATTTAATCACTCCACATCTATGTTGTGGCTTTGCATCTTTACAAGCCAGTGATCCATCACCAAACACACATTGTATCTGTGTATGAAATTATGGTTTGTATTTAGAAAATTAGCAGATATTTAAATTTGAAGGAATATATCAGGTGATCTATGTATTACATTGAAATACATCTTTAGTGACTTGAGTCCATATGTGTATAGGCTTGTATAGTAATCAGGCTGTACTAATATGTATGAAGTCACTTCACAATTTTCTGATGCAGCCCAATGTAATGAGTGCTGATGGAAAGGAGCGTCTATCAAAGGATTTGTAATAGGTTTGTTTGATCATTTCCTGTAAACACTTGTGCTGATTTTTCTGTGCAACTTCACTGAAGAAGTCCTCTTGCCAGACTTGACACGCTCACTTCAATGGACTATAACTTCTGTGTACCTATAGAACAGTATGTGCTACAAATTTCCATACCACCACCTGGAAGCTGCTCACGTAGAATTGTATCACAACGTCTCCAGCCTTACCCAAGCAAAGCAGTGCACAGAACAGATCTTATTGTGAAATAGGCCTTGAACGTTTAACAATATTAACCTTTTTACATAAGTACGCTGCTAAATGGATTTTATTGTCTCACAAGCCTTGAGTGTACATCCAGTTCTTTGTGTTGATATTTCAGTATTGAAAAATGAAAAATTGCAATTGAAAAGTCTTTCAAAGTTAAGCTATGTCATTTGTTGCATACCACTGACTTTTATTCAACTGTTCTTCTGGGAGTTTCCTCCATCTTAGTCCCAAGGTAGTCTGATAAAAGTGCCTTCAAAGTCATTGGTTTTGTTACTTAAGTTGGGATCAGTTAGTGAATCAAGTTATATTGCAGCTGAGGACACTGTCATTGTCATTGGGGATCACATCTGTGCAGTTGGTTGCATTTGGTCAAATACTCATAATAGCCAGCAGTGTCTATAAAAAAAAATTCAATTGCAAGTAACTACAAAATGTGAAGGTGAGTCATTCAAAACTGACAACCAAAGTCACTCTCACATCAACTCACTTTTATAGCAAAAGGGCACACTTTTTTACATGCTTTTTTGCTATAAGAGTAAGATGTGCATACATTTACAAGAAAGAAATAGTTGGAGGAATGTTTTCTGAAAAATTGTAAAGTAAAAATTCACTCATTAATAATTTTTTGTAATGTTCACAGGTGTGGTGTGCATTTCCCAGTCAGTCAAGATTCCCCGAGAACCAAAGGCTACAGAGTTTGACAAGGTTATCCGCAGACTCAGAGAAAATCCCAACGCACGGGTGGTCATCATATTTGCCAATGAGGACGACATCAAGTAAGGCTAACGGCTTTGAAATATCCCTCTTTGATGATATAAACCTTATCTCTGCAGTGGGGAGAGGATGCAGCTAGTCTACCTGTATGATGAGTGGCACAACAATATCAAAGTGGGGAGGTTATGGGGTATGTAACCTTATCCTGGTCAAACATCTGTTCCCTCACACTTTGCAGGCGGCTACTCCAGGCAGCGAAAAAGGCCAACCAGACGGGACACTTCATCTGGGTGGGTTCGGACAGCTGGGGCTCCAAGATCTCCCCCGTCCTGCACCAGGAGGAGATGGCAGAGGGGGCAGTCACCATCTTGCCTAAGCGCCAGTCAATCAAAGGTATAGAGTAGAACAGAGCCAACAGTAAATCACAGGAAATACAAAAGAAGTGGGGCATTTATGAAAAGTGTTTTTAGTGTCTTGTCCATAATCAATGCAGCTATATGGAAAACTTCAATCCCACCTCTTATCAGTTCTACAATTGCTTCAAACAAATAGAGTACCCTGTAAAAAAACATCCTAAAGAACACCAATTTACTGCATTATTTAATAAATGCAACAGACAACACAAAACTGAACATTTTTGTTGAAATAAAAATGGCATTATACAGGAGACATAACTTGTCATTTGAAAAGAAACCCTGTCCAAACCTCTCAAAAGTCCTCAACCTCAACCTGAACCTCTTTTCCATGCTCCTTTTCATCTCTCACTAGCTCCTACCATTTGATCCAAAAGTTGTATGAACTCAACTTGAATGTGTTAACCAGGTGAGTGACAAATATTTCTGTGTGCAGGCTTTGATCGTTACTTCATCAGCCGCACTCTGGAGAACAACAGAAGAAATATCTGGTTTGCCGAGTTCTGGGAGAACAACTTCAACTGCAAACTCAGTCGGCACGCTGTGAAGAAAGGCTCTGGACTCAAAAAGTGCACAAGTAAGACATCCCCCCTTGAGATCAGGGTATTTTGTGTTCCCTTTGTTCAAACTTTTAAACAACAACATTCTTAGGAGGCCTTAAGGGAGGTGACACATTTCGTTGACAATGATGCCCACCTTGTCTTGAGCAGGAGTTATATATTGCTCACTGAGAATCACAGTTCATATCACAACTTTCCTTGGCGATTTCTGCTGAGTCTAGCGTGTTTCAGCGCCAAACTATAACAAGTGAGTGGTGTAGCCGAGCTGCAGGGATAAAAAGCTCCAGGCTCAGTGCCATACGATGTGCAGTGCAGTCTGTCTTTAGGGGAAAACAAGCACTTTATATTTAGATTTAAACTGCAATTAAGATGTAGAACATATATTTAAATGATTAGGGTCAAACCAGTTTTATCTGGCTGTCCACACAAGTACTATTATCGTAATTTTCTGCTTAATTGGTTCTCAAGGAGGTATAAAAAGTATCCTGCCGTGAGTTAGGTTTCTGTTAAAAAAGACACAACTACATCACTGTGCATAAAAATGCATCCCTTGTGCTCTGTCCATGCACAGAATTTGATTAAGCTAATTAGCCAGGAAGGAGAATTAATAACGTGCTTGAATCCAGCATATAGACTTTCATTTTGATCATATTAATTAAAACTGTCATCTGTGTTACATCAGATGCACTTCCTGAGACCAGTTCTCATTTTTACCATAACTCAAAAACCACATTAACTTGTGTCCTTGTAGATGGATAACCGCACTACTCAAATGGCAGATCATTTTCAGTGCTGACAACTAGAGAGAATATATTGTCCATTTTATTTATTTCTTACTCACAAGCCTGCTCTGCCACAGTGCAATTTTCCAAGAATTCAATATATGATGGTTATCCACAATTTGAAAAACGAGGCTAATCCTAACTAATCCTAAAGGACAACCATAAACCTTTACCATAACCTTACAAGGCTCTGCAACTGTAACTCAAATTTTATTGGGAAAATAAATACATAAAATAACATTTAGTCCTACATTAAAAAGAAAATGTAAGAAATGTGGGAAGATAGAGCTTTTGGAACATAGATCTGCTCCATACAATCCGCTTTGAATTGCTCATGTTAAAAAGCTGTGATTTTGCGATGAACATCACATTGCATCAAAATTTGAATGTTGCTGTTTCCAGCCTTAAACTGCACACACAGAAACAATAGGGACAAATATACATACTGTATATATATATTCTCAAAGGACAATATCTCCATTTTGGGTGCACATAACCAAAGACCTTCTGCACCACTGCTGATGACACTGACACACAGTCTTTGCAATGTGCTCCCAGCTAAAGAGTACAAGCTCATTCACACAGGCTAAAGATAGAGCACTTAATTCACATGTGGAAATTAGGTTTGTGTCGGAAAGCACATTTGCAAATAGTCTAGTTTAAAATGTGTTAGAATCACATTTAGGAACAAATCATGCTTTCTGTGTTGGACAGGCTGCTTGCATTCATTTAAAATGAAGTTAAAATAGTATATCATTAAAATATATTAATTTAATACAGCAAAATTCACAAATAGATCTAGCAGTTACACACAAACTTAATAACAATATGGTTAGAGTGAGGCTCCTCATTCTTATTCATTATACAACAGTTTGTTTAATATTGCATTTGTCAAAAGTAAATAAGTAAATGTGAAAAATGTATTGAATAGATGTCTTGCGATCAGGAGTCATGACAAATATATGACTACCTCTTGCTTTTTACACTAAATATATTGGTTGAAATAATTTGCTGTTTCCTTCAACCCCTGTCATTATATAGCATGCAACAGTTAGCAGCAGTTTGGTTTTGTGCTTTTTTCCTGTCAGCTCTTGCTTCTTTATTCCAAGCTTCTTGAGCATTACCAAACATACACGAAACAGCAACCCTCTTGTGTTTGGTGGTTGTTTACAATTTCCTAACTGTTCCCACAAATGGAAAGAAGCAGGGTGACAGGGCAGACCAAGCCTGTGTGCCCTGCCCTGAAGCCACAATATTGTGCATGCACACAATCTGCACATTACACGAGACATAACAGGCCACACACTTTATAGAACAGAGCACATGGCTGAACTGTGGCAGTGTGGTTTTTGGTCACATGCCTTCCCATACTGTTTAATAGTACTCATGGAAAACCCACTCAACTATGAAGTACACCTATCATAGGGTGTCTTATCTAATAGCATCAACATAGTAGCCTATGTGTGGTCTCTGAAGAATGATAGTAGCCCACACTAATAATGAACATCTACAATGATTCTGTCACTAGCGCAGAGATAGCCTATAGCCAATTGTAAATGCATAATAGAACAAAAAGGGCTTGCTAGATGCTGGGAAATTGTTATGTTAAGTAGAGTTCAGTATTCCCATTGGAAGTGCATTGTATTGTCTTTGGGGTTTATAAAGCATAAGGCTTCAGGGGGTGGAAAGTAGCTAAACTCACATTACTGTAATTGAGTACATTTTTGGGGTGATTGTACTTTTTTGAGTAGATTTTTAAACCTGTACTTAATAAAGCACAATCCTAACCATGTAATTGCAGTTAGTTACTGAGTACTGTACAAGTCCCAATTGTCCCAATCCACAGCTGGCTCACTGCTGTCTCTGCTATTTTCTATACCCACAAACACACATAACAGCACTGCATCACCTGCTTGGATTGGACAGAGCTCAGAGAATATGCAGATTGAGGTTTAAAAGGACTAAGTTCAGTTTTACACTTTTTGACCCTTTATATACAAACATATAACATATAAACATAATCTAAAATGCATCTAAAATCGTGTTTAAAAGTACACTGAGTAATATTTTCCAGACGTACTTGTAATTTTTACTTAAGTACAATTTTGGCAGCAGTACTGGAACTTGCAATTAAGTACATTATTAGGCAGGTAACTGTACTTTTACTTGAGTACACATTTTCAGTACTCTTTCCACCACTGCCTAGTTTTCAGGTTACAATGTAAGTTGTAAATTATAATGCGAAATGATGGATACCTGTATGTATGTTTATTATACTTTGTCCCTGACCCCGATGTGTAGCTTTAAGACTGCCAGCTGCTGGAGCAAGTAGATAAAGGCACACAACGTTACACGTGTGGAAAGTCCAACGTGTGGAAAGTCCAACGTGTCTAATTATGTATCTAATGTGTGTGTCAGAAGGATCATGGTGAAAACCACAGTGTTTATTTATTATTGACCTTTCATTATGTAAAGATGATAAAAGTAGTGACATAAAAGAATAACTGAAATGTTGATGTTCAGAGGGGTATTTACTTTATTGGCACATTGTACAAATTTGTTTTTAAAGCCCCAGTATGCAACTTTTTGCCAAAAAAAAAAAAAAAACAAGACAAAAACCTGTTTTTCATTATGGCTATGTTTATTGCACTGAAAAACATGCATCCTTACCCTGAGTGGGCTTGCATCTCCATAAACCTGACTCTTATTTGGCCTGGGGGAGGGCCTCCTCCTGCTTGTTTCCATGGAAATATTGTTCCTTTGGCTATCATATTCCATAGTATAGTATAATACTTATTTATGTCCATGGAGAATGTTCCAAAGTATGGTTTTAACTTATGCAGCTGACTTTCTACCCCCAGAAAGTTACATACTATCACTTTAAATTGGTTCCAGTCTCAGGTCAAGACCCAAGAACAAATCTTATGTTTTTATGTAAAGGATGCTTTCAGTTTTGACTTGAAGTTTCTAAGTGTCACTTTGCAGACTGCAGTCCTATGGCCTTATCTCCACAGCTCTGTGATTGATCCACACATTCTTACTGGATGGTGGGACAGTCCTCAGCATTTGTGTGAGCTTGGCTGTTGGCAGTGCTTTCTCTGCTGGTTTTGAGTCGATGTAGAGGCTGTCTGTAGACCACATGGGGCAGTAGCATAACCCGTCCTGAGAGAGCGAGCGTGCTCCAGCTGATCAAAGCACACACACAAGTGCAGTGACTGGGAGAGGAGCCAGAGACCTCTTTTATCTGTGAATGAAGGAGATGTAAAACTGATATTGATTAATGTGGAGAGCAGATGTAAGGTACAGCGGGGACTCTTCTCCAAGCTACTTCGTTTTCTTCTTATTAATGTTTTAGGAAAAGAGAGATAGTGGACTTTTTATTGGAGATTTAACATTCAGGTGGTTTGTCTGTTTAATTAGAAGAGTCAAGCCACAATAGGGTCATCACCAGATTGCGGGTTTGGTGCCAGACCCAAGCATGGATAGAACAACTCAAATTAATAATTTCAAATTGCAAATCACAACACGCTATATAGGAAGCAAAAAAGATAAAGACAATTCATCTATTATAATTACCCCAGAGTTTATACATATTAAACTCTGGGGCAATACATATTAAAATCCCATCTATTAACTATAGTTTCATTTCTAAATTATAATTCTCCCAAAATCATCTCTACCTGGGGCTAATCACCAGTACTAATTATAATTTTCCTAATCTGAATGCCCATGCTTTTCATCTAAATTTAACAATTACCACTGAAACAGTTAAGAAAAGAATAATACATTTGTCACATGGGAATCTGATTAATGTCGCTTTTTTGCATTAGATTTGAATTTGTATCTTGGATTATATTGAGAAAAGTAATGGATGGGCAACAATAGCATTTTAGTGAACATAGAGATTTTAACTGAAGAGTATTCTGTCATTCTTTTCTTTTTGAAAAGCACTTAACTTGACAACTTGGCTGGTGTCTGAATAATGTGATCAAAAGATTTGAAGTCATGGAATAATAGAAATAAATTGAAAGTGACACCTGATCAGTTCTAAAACTACATCAGGACACATGTCAAACCAAACCAATAACTATTGTACTGTTATTTAAGACTATTGGCAAGATAAATATTCATGGGTTTCAACTTTCTTTTATAGATGACATTCTGAGGACATTTCCCTTTCAAAAGATATAATATTTCGTTTTGAATTGCTAAGTGCCTTGACAACAACGCTAACTTTTCATCACTCTGAAACCCTCCGGTAAAATGCATTTAAAATATTTTGTGTCCTTTTTTATATTGTGTTTTAGTTTAGGAAAACTGAAGTGTTTGTAAGCATGACATTTAGTAGTAGCAGCATTTACAGTAGCCACATGAGAGAAATCAGCTCTCTGTTATATAAATGGATTCCAAATGGTGTTGTAATGACCTAGTGGCATTCCATTGTTTAGTGTTCAGTTAGAAGATTTAAGCAATACCTAAAACGTATTTTGTGCCATGCTGTTCAGCCGTCAGTAAGTCCTTGTGCTTTCCTCATTGGATTTGTGTCACCAACTTGTCATCACTCCTGTCCATCAACTTGGATTAATTACAGGCAGTACTCCCCTAAGGATGCACGCACATATTCGACATAATGAGCAAATAGTGTTTTCAATAGACTTGCAGTTGTCATGAAAACAGAAGTCAGCAGATGTTACTGTCATGGTGATAATTATTAAAACTCATGCTTGTACTGCTGCATTAGTATTTGTCTTTGTGTATACTTGCCACAAAACATACAAGGTAAAAGACTGCAGCACAACACAGTAAACCAGTACTCCAGGTTTGGGTCTAACTTTAAACAAGCTGTCAAAGTGCTTCAGCATAGGGAATACTACCCTGTGGCCATACAGGAAGGTCAAAGGTTGTAACCCACACACATCACAGAAATGTCCTGTGTGATGCTCCACTGTGAAAGACACCCACCACTTTGCTACTGCTCTACTTAATCTAAATGGTTGAAAAGGCAGCCTTGAAAATGTGTGAAAGTGAGCCAAATGCCAACGAAGACACAGCTAAAGATGGGAAATGGTCTTATGGGAAAAAATATATATACAATAAAGTTAGCGTGGGTGGTCTGCCAAAAGCATGTAACAATATCCCTCCAAAGCGCCCACTTTAGCTCACAGGGTTCCCCACGGCAACCGCAAAGTGGCCAAACCATGGAAATCTGGGTCCAATCTCAGCCCCTGGCCCTTAATTATTGAGCCGTAACCTCCAACAATAATTCATGCATCTGAAAAGCTCTGCAGATAATCGGAGACATTAAGCGCCTGTGGTCTGCAATGAGAAGGAGGAGGGGAGAATGAAAGATGGTTGACAGACGGAGATCGGGGCTGATTGCGGGCTATGGCACTCTCTCAGATTGAAGTGGCTCTTGAAAATTGCTTGAACCTTAAAGAGGACAGATGTTGCATGATAAATGGCCATCCATTTGAAATGACTGGGATTGGACCAATAGTGCCCACAGTGATGCAGCAGGCTGATGGATAGAATGAGAGGGGGTATGTTCAAAAGTGATTTAATATCATGTTTCACCTAAATAGCATTATCACAATTTTAATCAGTGTGTTTCTCAATTAAAGGGGACATATTATGTCAAATAGATTTTTAAGAGATTTTAACTTCTCTGTACTTTCTAACGATTATTCAAAAAATAAATAAATAAATAAAAAATCAGTTTGGGTCATACATGTAGGGATGTCATATATCCATTTTTCACCAGTACAAACATGTAATTATATATCCACTGCTTGCAATGGTAAAATCCCTCAATAAAGAGATGGGCTCATTTGTATTATTAAGCTGTTTTAGTTCCATATTATATCAACAGTACAATGAACAAAATGTAAAATTATGATCTACATAATGAATGTATGTTACAGTCTATTTCTAATTAGGTGGGAAAAAAGCGCAAGAACTATTCTTTAAGTAACTAACCAATAACATTGCCATGAAATATTACATTTTGTTATCATCTGTGCAAGGGCACCGATGCACTAACCTTACACATATCACTGTTTATTTATAGAGCAGGCAGAAAAACACAATGAAAAAGTAGTTTGTAACCAACATCACTGACATGTCACATTCACCTTTATTATCCAAGTCAGCTCTAAACTGTGCCACAATTGTGCCCCTGAGACTGCTATAATAGAGCAGACAAGCCTATTATATATGTAAATATTGCACTCTTTAATCTTAAACTCAGCACACCGCCGCCCACTGTGTAGTTAATAACCTGCTAAGCCTAATTGATTTTCAATTGGTAGGTATATAAATATAAGGTTCCAAGTTAAACATCATTGCAGTAATTCCTAAGGATTGGCTCCAAAAACTTGCCTTATTCATTTTAAGACTTAGTCCTTTAAACTAACAATAATCATACATTTGAGGTTTAATGACAGCACATTCTATTGTGAAAAAATACTTTTCATATTAACCATAATCCAGATCTGACAGCAAATTCCACCATACAATTTTTAACTGCCCAACAGCTCAATTTGAATCTAGGGATGCCAATTTGATGTTACGTGAACGTCACTTATTAGATCATACTTCACAAATGTATCATGCAATCTAAAAGCAAGAGGACTTGTTGTAAGATGTTGCTAATTCAAATCTATAGCACTGTTTAGAAAGAGACTCGAAGGACAAATCCATGTGTTTGAGGAACACAGAAGAGTTTTTGTTTTTAACTGATGAGATTTCCCTCTGGAGAAAACCTTGCACTCCACATATTGGAATTGATCCTCTCCTCTGCAAAGATCCAGATATTCACCTTCTAGCTAATTGCACCAGGCAAAGCCTATTCAGAACAGTAAGAATAAGACTCACTAAGGAGCAATGCATTTTCCCTCTGTACCTTTTGGACTGACGCCACTCATCCATTTAAAAGCCCTATCTTGTTCCAAGCAGTTGGCACTAAGTTGTCCCCATCCAACCTGAGCATGCTTTCAGAAGTGGGAGTAACATGGAAATAAGCCTAAAAAGACAGGTATTAGTGTTTTCCGCCAAAAGACTAGTGTATTTGCGACCACGGTGTTTTATGCATATTAGTTCTCAGGAGTGCACTTTAAAATATTCCTCTTTATCATCATTGTACTTGAAATAAAGGTCAAAGACACTAGGAAAAATGTACAAGTAGATAATTCTTCATCAAAACTACCGGAGCTTTAACTGAATAAATTGTCTTGATTGGATGATGGAATGGTAGCTACACCTTTATTTTCTGATTATTCTAAAGTGACTTGCACATAGTGATTTTTAGGCATTTAAGAATTTATATTATGTGAACTCTTTGTACAATGTGAGAAAAGGCTGTCACAAAGGGTTATGGAGCATTTTGTAATTTGTAAGTCCATATTAACAATAGATTAATAATAACATTTGAACGAACACTGAAATGTCAGAAAATGTTTGCAGTTGAATACAGAATGAAATTTTCTGTAGAGAATTTGCAGTCCAGGCCTGGACTCAGACTGAACCATGTAATCAGGTTCCTTTATTTCAGTGAATGAGATACAAACAAACTCAGTGTTGGTCATCCATCTCTTGGAGAAACTAGAAACTTCTCTTACCTCATATTAACTGCATTTAGTGCTTTGCTTTATGTTTTTCAGTCCTTTGTGTTTTATTTTTCTTTCTTTTTTATTTGTAAGGAGCCATGGTTGAAATGGACTTGATATGCGTTTATCTATTTAGCCAATTTACCTGTCAGTGCTATCTGATCTTGCAGAGATATGACTCAGATAGGGCCAAGACTGTGTCTTTGTATAGTATAGATAAAATGCATGCTTTTGGCTGGCCAGGCAACTCAAGTACAGGGATTTCAAGTACTGTTTTAATGCGCAAGGAGATCCATTGCACTGCACGTTAATGAAATTCATTATGTTTTTTCTTTTTTAGATAACTTTGTGTGTTCTTTTTTAAAGACAAAAAGGTTTGTTTTTTACCTTGACATGTTTGGGTGAGCATCTGTCCCCTTCCTCAGAAGTGTGTTACTTATCAGCTGATCTTTCCGACTGTGGCCAGTCTGGCAGACCTGTCAGGTCCTGTCAACCCCACCGCCTGGTGGTCTCTTCTTCTCCAGAGAAGCATGTCCCAGACGTGTAGGAGCATAAATGCTCCTCCATCTCTGTTTAGACTTTACGTTTCCTGATTTCGATAGCCTCCCATATCCAGCTTTTATATTTGTGAATTCAAAAATAATTGGAACAGAAGGACACACAAAGTTGAAGCACTGTACAATTTGCCATTTGCTCCAGTAATTGCAGCCATTCAAAGTACTATTCCCATTTGATTGTGACTAATCTCGCTTCCCTATACATCCACAGCTATCCATGACAGTAACCACTTTGGTATAGTATTGTATAAAATGTTTTGTTGCCGTACCTATAAACGTACACTAACTTGTGCTATGTTTTTTTCTCTGCAGACCAAGAGCGAATAGGGAAGGACTCTAACTACGAACAGGAGGGGAAAGTACAGTTTGTCATTGATGCTGTTTACTCAATGGCCCACGCTCTACACAACATGCATAAGGAGCTGTGTCCCGGGAAGGTGGGCCTCTGTGCCAAAATGGACCCCATCAACGGCACTCATCTTCTCAAGCACATCCGCCGGCTCAACTTTGCAGGTTAGTCACTGCTGTCTTTAATGCCGCGCAGGCTAAATGGGACACATATTTCACACAACAGGGGAGTGGTATAGCTCCGTTCTAGACTCTTTAGCACCACAGCACCTCTTTCTTTTGTAGCCTGGCCTATTTTTCATTTCTTCAGAGGGGAATTATGTTCTGCAAAGCAACTGGCATGTTAATTGCTGGGTTTCAGGTGACATCACAACATTCTATAGGCCAAGAATATTTAATACAGACAGGGGCAGCTAGAATGAATAGTGTTAAAATTCAGGTTCTTGTTGAAATATAGCATGTTCTGATGTTTAGTCACCTATATAACTGATCAGGTTTAACATTGTGAATTTACTTGAATAGTTCATGTCCTTATAATTAATAGGAAAAACTGGCTGTTGTCCCTCATCTAGGAGTGTGACATCATCTAAATCACTTTTTACTTCACTTTACTTCAAATATCTCTCTGTCAGCAATTTCTGCCTTGTCCAGCTTCCAAACGTGTGTCTTTCAAATTTGTACCAAATCAGAACTAAACTGTCCCTATGGTGAATGAATGTAAGAGTGATTGGTTGTCTGTAATTGTCAGCCAGGTGCTAACTGGACATTGTCAGTAGGGATTTCAAAGGGCCTAGTGGTTCGGATCTTGCCATCTTAGCATTGCAGAGTCAGAGGTTGAATTAAATAATATTATGAATAGCTTCTTTGCATGATGGATAAAGTTAAGTGAAGATGTTATTGATTAGTTAAATATAACAGTGCATTGACAAATAACTTTGACTTTGTACATTGATTATAAAACACCAAATGAACTCCAAGTGTATTTATTACACTGTTAGTGATGCATGATGCTTCCTCCTACACTGGAGCATCTCAGTAGCTTGGTAACCGTCTTTTGTTGCATGACCCATTTTTAATTTCTTGCAAGAGGCCTTGCATTCTACAAAGCTATCGCTCAAGTTCACGTTCATGACTGGCATATTAAATATTAAAAGCTTGCACACAAAGCATAGATGCAGGCTTTCATTATATAGACACTTGGATTTTAAATTTGAGCCCATTAGAATTCTTTCATAGGGTTTTGAGTGTGCAATGTTTGTAGAGATAAATTATTCATTTGAACTGCTGCTCTTGGGGCTAATTTGTCATTCTAATATCTTCTTGTTGCATGAGCAGAATGACAATGTGGGGTTTAATTTTATCAATAAAAGGAAATAATTCTCTTTTAAATGAATGAGTAATTCCGTATGCTTTCCGAGTTTGATGTTCAGTTGAACCTGACTGAGCACAACGCTTGTTAATTTTGAAAAGTTCCTGATTTACACGACAATGAAAGAGGCCATTTTATGCTCCAAGAATGGAATCAGATATAATGAGAATTTGGCTTTTACTTTACCACTTGCAGTGTATAATTATGTGGTTTCTGATCTAGGTACCGGTATGTCCCATTTTCGGCTATGGTATGGTATTTATTTGTACAGGGACAGTGCACAGCAAGACATTAACCAAGACCAAGTCATAGAAAAGATGCTGGTGCCAAGTAATAGCATGGATGCTTGTTCACACCTGTAGTCTCTGAACAGGCTGATGTTGTAGAAATAAATATCTGCATACAGAACTTGAAGTGTGTGGATAAATAGACCAGTCAAAAGTTACACATCCACTTGCAGGGTCATGTTATACACAACTGTACAATCATCCAATCTGCACTCACACATTATACATACTTATTCCCTCTCTCATACTTGCTCCCTCTCATTTCAATGTAAATGTAATCATAGTTAGTGTACAAAATAGTTATTTCTAATTTTATCATAGAAAAAAACATATTCATATGCATGATTCTCCAACACTCAGGGCAAGCAAAAATTGCTGTGATAAAGGGTTTTGTAGTTTCAGTATTTGCGTGGTCGGCTAAAAGAAGACAAAACAGGTGTACTGTCTACAGCAACAACAGTGGCCATGATCTGTGGAACCCCCAGCACACAACATGTTAGCATACTGCTCTGCTTATCTGCTATTTGCTATATTTTCAAAGCTATTTCTCTTGTTGCCTGTAGCATATTTGTTTTCCGTTCATTGATGAATAAGAAGTATGTTTACCTAACCGCCCTTTCATCGTCCAGGCCTGAGGTAATGCGTAAACTGCATTAGTGTTAGAACATCTTCTGACCAGAGGGGCTGCCTTGAGGTTACACTGCACTCCATCTAATTGCATCAGCAGTTCACAGGTCTGTATTGAACTTGCAGAGGCACTGTACTTAAAACAACATCAATACAAAGGCCGGAGCAAATGTAATATTTTTATCTTTTGAGGACTGAAGATTATTTACTGGTGCAAGTCAAATCACAGACTAAATAAAATAGAGAAAGTAGGTCATTTTGTTTGTTGTGGTGAGTCATAGTGAGACACTATGCATTGTATTATTACACTTACACAGTCTATCTGCAGTTCATAAAGGACACCTGCTAAAAAGAATCCCTATCTTTGAATTGCAAGCTCGGTAGAGTGTAAACCATATGTAAATGTGTATCTCTGTGTGATCACATTTCACATAATGCAGGGTTTAAAGGTCAAATGACAAAGAGATGTTTAGTGGAGTATTTTAGAGCCCGTAGCTGGCCGTGCTGCCACTCCAGTGCCATTTATCAGCACTATCAGCCGACTGTGGGCATGTCAACAGGGGGCGCCGTCTGTCGGTGATGACAGATAACCTTTGAGGAAATATAAAAAGTAAAACAGCCATTGTTTGACGTGCTTGTAATTGCATTTCAAACACAACTGCACAGGGTAAATATTATGTTTATGAATAGATATAAATAATGATGGAAGGTTAGCTGACAAAAGTGATATGCCACCAAGACTCTGAGGAAGATCTCTGAGGAAGTCTGGCAACAGCTCATGTAAAGAAGGTAAAGAACATCTTGCCTCTCATGGTGTCAGCCTAGTAGCAGCGTACTTTTGAAACCCATAGTTGATGGAACAGACTCTCATACCATGAGTGAGCTACACTTCTGTCTAAAAAGATTCAACAGAGCAACATGCAAATAATAATTCTTTCTTAAAGCAACACTTCAAAATTCTGGAGGTTGCACCTTGAATCCATTGAAACAGAAAGTTAAAACCACTTTGGAACATCCTCCATTGAGACACTGTGGGGCTTTAATGTTTTACTCTGTAAATTAAGGGAAACTAAAAATAAAATAAAATAAATTTGACACAGAACAAAAGTAAAAAAAAAAAAAATGACATTCTGGAACCAACCCACAGGAGACCAAAGCACTTCAGGCCCATTTTACAGTGCTGTTTGACACCTATAAACCAGGTGCCCTCCCTCCCCTCTCAACTTTACATTGAGCTTGTGGTGCCAAACTTCAGTCCATCCCCAGTGTTTCATGTCTCTCACCCTCACGTCAAGGCAAAGCGTTTTTGCTCTGGCGCAGACAAAGAGCTGTGGCCTTTCTGGCACATTCTCACCAGGGACAGTCCTTCTGAAAGATGAACAAAGGTGAGCTCAGAAGGCCACTTCACACCGATCGCCTCTCAAGGATGTCTTTCTGTCCAAATGCTTGATGTTAAATATGAAATGTCACATGAATCTGACAGTTAATCGAAAAAGTAAGAACAAAATATGCTTCTGTAAAAGTCTTTATGCCAGACTTACAAGTTTTCTCATAGGCACTAGAAATACGCATTTGATTTGATGCTTTTTACTGTTAAGCACTCTAAGTAAATTGTGCTTAATGTAGTAGAGTGGATTTTGTGGAGCAACCAGCAGGTGGCAGTGGAGCAAAAACTATAAAGGTTTCCCAGCAGTCTTTGGTCTTCCTCTGACTTGCTCACTTCCACCTGCCCTGTTCTCCACGATGCTAGGTAAGACAGTTAATTTAAGAAATTCAGTTCAAACATTTAGGAAAACTAATGTAAGTTATTTGTTGTAAATTTAGTCCAGAGGTGTAGCTGAGGGCCCGGCTCTGCTCTATAACCTCCATGGCTCTCTACTGTGGGCAATGACCTACTCCCCTGTCTGTGGTGATCAGTCTGTGGACGTCATGGCCTGGCTGAGCTGATGTCACTGACTGGCAGAGAATTTTGAAGCAGTATGTTGTTAGTATGAGAACGATCAACTTTAACCAGCTATGATATCACTAATGTCACTTATTTCTCAGGTTATGGGGTTTGAATCAGCTATACTCTGCAGTGCATCCTGTTCTCTTGCCTTCACCTTTTTGTTCCTTCCTGCCCTTATGTAAAACTGAAATGTAAAACTTGTAACTAAATGGATGGACAGTAATTGTAACTTGTGAACATAAAAAATCAAACTGTTCAAGTGAATGAAATTATATTGGTCCTTTTTATAGTGAATGAAATTATAACAATCAGAAGTTTTAACTTCAGCTCCATGCAATTTAAAATACATGCTACTATTTAACCTGGAACTCACTTGCCTCCATCAATGAACCTGTGTGCCTTATGCATTAGTTCAGTTTGCTTAGTTTATTTTTTTTCCAGGTTAAACCCGGTGGCATTGCTGGTTTATTTTTTGTTTATTATAATTTAGTTATATTTACTTTTGTCTCCCACTCATAATATCACATTAAGAACTTAAGAATAGTTTTATATTGATACCAAAAGTGTAAAGCACTACTACCAGTATCTGGAGGTAATATTGGGGGAGAGGATGAAGTGTAAAGTGCAAATCTATCAAAGCAATACCTAGTGTTAATGAGTAACAACTTACTTATTCACTGAAATCCTCATATTTGGGCGTGTAGTAGTTTAAAGGTCCTATATTACACAAAATTGACTCCTGTGAGCTTTAAGACATAATGTTATTTCATCAAAAACGTACCTGGAGTTGTGTTTTGTTTCATTCACACAGTAATCCTGGTTTATTAGTCTGTGTACATCACCAAAGCTCAAAATGCTCTGTTCTACCTTCGGATGTCATTAAGCTGTAGTTTTCAAGTTAACAGCTACCTTTTACCTATTCACAGTTCCAGGGCTGAAGGTATCCAAATGATTCTAAAGAAGTTGTGTGCAGTATGCTCTCAGTGTGGTCTAGGGGGGACAATAAATTGATGGAAATTAGAACTATCCTACGAAGGGAGTTGTAACAATACGTAATTGTAAATTCAATAACTGTTATTATGATGAGGCTATTATTAGCCTGCTAGCGAATATTTGCCATTTGAACAATGAAAAGGTATTCAGGAAACAGTTTAATATATTTACAAATAAGCTATGTGCAACTGTACAAAGTACTGTTGAACAATATGAAAATATGAAAACTAATTCAACACTTAATTGTTCTAACAACTCCACGTAAGCCACTCCGTGTTTTTTCTTTAGATTTTTCCACAGATATTAGTCTAAAAACAAGCTGAACAATAGATGCTTGTTTGACATAACATATAAAAGTAACTATTGTTAAAAAGAACCATTTAAAGATTAAATAGAAGCACTACATCTCATTTTTACTCCAACCATTTTTTGAAATGTAAATTAATGGCAAATATTAAGCAAAAATATTATTCAAGCTTTTATCACGTTATGTCTATAATTCCTTTATTAAAAATACATAGACTATGTGATGTCTGTTTAGTTATAACTCAAAACTAATGCGCAAATGTACAGAGCACGCACAACTGAAGCTCACGTGGACGCGCTTAAGTTTCACTTTTGTTTTCTCCGCTTATGGCA
The DNA here is from genome assembly GCA_000787095.1 of Periophthalmodon schlosseri. Lineage (NCBI taxonomy): Eukaryota > Metazoa > Chordata > Actinopteri > Gobiiformes > Gobiidae > Periophthalmodon > Periophthalmodon schlosseri. The sequence continues at coordinate 33,121 of KN484525.1, forward strand.
AAAAATAACAAAGGCAGCACCGCGGAGCACGTGCTTTTTGTTTTGATAACGATTTTACTCTGCGGTTACCTGAGCGAAGGAGGATGATTATGGTGCGTTTTACGCGGACTCATGTGGCTGCATCTTTACGCACACGCACGCCACATGGATATATTTACTACACCACATTTACCTGGGAATTACGCTTTTACTAGGACCGAGGAGGAGTTTTTTGATGGAGTTTGGTTCATATTATGTGTTTGGTTTCAACTTTACGCATGGACACTGCAGACTGTGACTGAATGTGGATATTATTAAGCACAACACTTTGACTTTGAGACACTGTAAAAGTCCCGCACTGGAGACACTGTTTCTTCAACTCTTCTGTTACCGGTAAGAAAATACACTGCGCTTTTGGCACTTGGCACAGATGTTAAAACCCAATGGCTAAAATGTGAGTGGTGCCATTTGTTGGTGCAGGGCGTAGTTGTGACTTGTGTTGTGACCTGTACTGCTATTCATTCAGTTGGCCAGTATTTGATGTTTTATCAGCCCAGTCACACTGACTGTCCAGAGGCATCTTACGAGTTCAGATATTGTACCGAGCAGGTGTAAACTCATCGTTTCCCTCTGGTACTGTGTCCTAAATTTCTAAACCAAACTTGCCTAACACGGAGCGTGGTTAAAGTTTTGTAACAGCCTGCCCCTCCTACCTTTTCAGGATCCCGTGTCTACGACATTAAGTTATATATATTCACTCTTCAAAGTCTATAACATAATATTTGGCAAACCGTGAAGCTTAGTAACTTACTCTGCGTTTTGGCGACTATGACCTAAAATCCACTCGCTTTTTCACCATGTTTGGACCTAATATCCACTCACTTTTTTTGCCATGTTTGGACATTACTGTGAACACTAACACATTTTACAGAAAGTAAGAAAGAAGAATAAAAAAACTGACTTTCTGAATGATACTTACAATGAGGCTTTATTGGCATTAGATAAATAAATGCCGGACACATGCCGATTTTCTGTCTCTTTCACGCGAAAAATGACAGCAAACGTACAGCCCTGACACCCGCGCATGTCGCCGGAGCAACGGACTAAACCAATGTGTAACAACAGGGAGGGGTGGATCGTTTTTTCATTTTCAGACTTATTTAAGGACAGTGAACTGTGTGGATACTGTATACATTCTGACATATAAATAGGTCTTACCATAATTCGCTTTTGTTTATAAAGCGTTAATGCAAGGGGAGAGGGGGACAGTCAGAGGGGAGAGGGGGACACTAGTCAGCAAAGGGGGGGTCCGGATCCCCCTGTCCCCCCCATGATTTCTGCCTATGGTTGTATGTAAGGTTTGAGGTTTGAGAGACAAACTCCGCTTAAATATGCAGGATTTGTGTGTTAAACGTGTGTTTATGAAATAAAACACAACTCCAGATTTTTAATGAGGAAACAACATAACATAGATCAGAAAATGGCATAATATGGGTCCTTTAAGCACCATAGCAACACATAAGAACTGTTTTATCCATGGTTTCAGAGTGATGAGAACTGTTTTCATAGCAATTCATTCAAACCAAAAGATTTTTTTTTTTTTTTTAATGGACAAGTCAACAAAATAGCGCCTATAATAGGATGCCCATGAATAGTGAGTGAGGTGGAACATTCAGTGTTATATTTTGTTTGTTGAAGTACACTATTGCAGTTTTTAATGTTTGTTTAGTACCACGATATATTGTGTATTGGTACATGTGAATACTGAAGTCATTTTTAAAAATAGTCTTACAGCAGTCTATTGAACTCCATGCCCTGATTGAGACATCATTCAGTCTCAGTGACAGCAGCAGAGCGGTAGAGTCGTACTTAAAGAGCAGAGGTAAATTCTCCATGACGAGCCAGTGCAGGTCATTAGGAGGTAATGACCGGTAAAGAGGGCGGCAAGCTGAGTGTCCATTCACCAAGGTGTCCCCGTAATGCAGCCAAGCATAACCAGCACATGTTGAATTAATGAAGGCACTCCCTCTCTACTTAAGGTGTGTGCGGGGGAGGGAGGTCGTAGAGTTATTAAACATTACATATAATTAAGCATGGTCCGTTAACTCCTTGAGAACAAAAACAAAGAGTGGGGCCGGAGAGGTGGAGGTGTGCCCTGGTCAGTCATTTCAGTGCACACAGCAATGGGGCAGGAGGCCTCAGAGGAACTTATTATGTGGTGACCGCTGAGTGTTTAGACAAGCAGTCAGTGCCACATGACAGGCCTAATACCTCCTCGGCAACTCAGACATGACCATATCGGCCCATAATGAACTGCTCTAAATTTAGACTATCGCCAACAGACAGACGTACTGGTAGGACTAGTTTCACAGCTGTAACATGATGAAACTGGACAGCAGTGTATTAGGTCTTATGGTAGTGATGCCACCAGGTGACAGTTCACCTGAGATAGATTTTTACCAAAGGTTGACCAATTAGTGACATGGTATTTCCAACTCAATGTTCTTTAAGTTTGCATCAGCTCTACTAAACAACTATAATGTACTATGGGAAATCTGTTGACTTTATCATATAGCTATTTTAGCTAATTTGATATTTGACCCAAAATACAAAACAACTTTAAATACATTAACTACTTTTACACAAATGGGGAAAAAGGTCGAAGTTGAATGCGAAAATGCTTGTGAATCATTTTGACAGTTACAAACTGGTGATTTAAAAAATGCTAATTTGATACAGTAATTCAAATATTCAAATACATACACAAGTCATTGGTTATGTCTGCAACATGGGTGCAACACCAGTAGTTTCTCTCTATACTGTATCATTCCCTGCATTGCTATGGTAGACTCTAGCAATAGTGCAGTAGTTATTATTGTGTATTTCACTGCTTTTATCTATGTGCTTTACATTGGATATATGTATATAACATGTTTGACCTACACAACTATTGTACTACTGTTTACTACATAATTTAAGTCATTAATATGATCTAGTTTCTGCTACACAACACATTTGAAAAAGGTGGTTATAAGACAGGAATATATTAAATATTTTCCACATTTCGTCAGTTTACACTGATGTCCCCTCATAGGCCACACATGGCTCATGGCTGGCATATCTACTGGCACTGCTTTGGAAAATGGTTATATTTTTAGTGATTTGTGAAATTGAAAATATCATACACCACAAAATTTCCTGACATGAGTAAGAGCTAGAAATCTACAAAATGCATGCAAAATGTGTGCCTGTGCCTGTCTGTACATATATAATCATAACAGTGTCATTCTGATAATGTTGGTGTGCTATTCATTTGAAAAGACCACTATGAAATTCTAGGTTCATTTCACTCTCTGAGTGCAACCACTTTACATGGGAATCTGACCCCATCTGAGCCAAAGAAAAGACATGTTCAACACATGCATAAATGGAGAATAAATAAATGCCAGTGTGATTAAAATCTACCGCCACAGTTGCCTTTCCATATGTAACATTATTTATATCAGCTTTAAGCCTCTCTGCCTCCTCGCAGGCAGTGTAATCCTGGCGTGATCAGTGTGCGTTTGGAGATGTGGGCGGTATTGTCACAGAAGCCAGTGTGAGGAGAGCTGTAATGCCCTAATCCAGCTACTCACAGGGATGTGGATTAGGATGCTACATTTTCCCTGCTGAAACAAAGAAGTAAATCCATCAGAAGAAACAATAAGTTTCTTATTTTTTCAAACTGTGTGATTGAGGAGAAGTAAAGCTAAGTTCTTCTTTGGCTTTTGAGAAAGTTGTGTGTGAATGCCCTTGGTCTCTCTGGTGAAAATAAATGAATAATTAACTAAAATCTGATCATTAGGTGCTTAAACAGACAGGTATTTTTTAAATGCCACTGCACCACATGATCTAAAATCTGTTGAAATGAGCTAAAGTAATTGAGAATTTAAAGCAACTGCATAACTTTCTGGAGGTGTCATATCTCCAGCATGATTCCATAGTTAAAACCACACTTCAGAGATGTAAACTGGCTCACAGCAAGGATGTACATTTTTGTTTTTGTTTTTTTTTACATTTTCAGTGCAAAAAAACATTAAAAAAACCAAAACAAAACATGCTTTATTTAAGGTTAATCAATGGCCCTTTAAATTTAAGGAGTTTGATACTTTTTGGGATTGTTATAATTATTTTAAGGCACAAAACTGGTACACATGCTCTCTACCCCCCTGGTGCCCATTTAAATGAGACTATTCACTGAATAATGAACAGCCTGACCTGCCTGACCATTGATCCTCTGACTGGCTCATTCTTAGCACCTTAGCACCGCTATATTATTTTATAGATGCATATGACTGAAAATGCCAACATCTATAGGGACAATGGCACTGAGTTATTAAGTGTTGCCCCCCTCAGCTGCTTATGTCCCTGGACAAACAATTATCATTTGTAAATAATAGAGACAGTTGATATAAAACACAATATTACAACGTTCGTACTTTGCCCTTGTAACTTGTAAGACACACTTTCCATATGCTGCCTTGATTATCCAGACCTGTGCATCGCCGCAGCCCGTCTGGCTTCCACAGGGGACGGTATACAGGGAATCTGCGGTGCTTTATATTTGACATTTTATTGAAGCTTTCCTTTAAATGGCACACTGGGACATGTTGTTAAACATTCTTATCGCTGTGATAGAGCAGGACACCTTGGGCAGACTAGACACTGAGGAGGAGAGCTGGAGGCCAGGAAAAAGCTGTCATGACTTAAATGGCTGATTAAGATAAGAATGATCATTATAAGAACTTTGCGTGCAATGTACTGGACCTGCAATAACCTGCCTCTTTGTGTAAAAAGAATACATCATTGCATGGCTTGGCATGATTTTGTTTAATAATCAAATCAGATCTGATGTACATTACCAAACATTAGCTTAGTATTGCCCCAAACCAGACCTTATAGCTGTAGCCTACTTATAATATTTGTTAACTCAATTATAGATAAGCACTTGTCAAACGTAATAATCTTGTGTGAAAAACATTTCTGTTAGGCATTTTGGGTGGAGCTGAATTACAATGTGTCTCGTATTGTTGATAATTTTGTGAAGCTAGATTCAAGCACATTTTACAGTAAATATGGCCTAAACAACTAATTTATTTCTTTCATCTAAGACAATATCCAACATGTATGTATGCAATAATATGCAAATATTCATGGATGTAGAAATTTCTGCAGTGAAAAAAAAAAGATTTTACCTAAACTACTGTCATCTGAATTCTTAATACGACCCTGTAATTACGACAACATCACTAATGACAACACATTAGTCACCCTCTCACCGATTCACACTCACTGAGAAATAGCTCAATTATATCCATCAAGCCATGCTGCTGATGATGCCTATTATTCTCTCATTTAGGCATCGCAGGAAACCCAGTGCTTTTCAACGCCGATGGAGACGCTCCCGGACGCTATGAGATCTATCAGTATCAAATCCGCAACAAGACGGCTGAATACAAGATTATAGGCCACTGGACCGATCAGCTGCATCTCAATGTAAGTATAGCCCCAGACAAAACAAACACTAATGGGGACTCAAATATACGATGGAACATACAAATTACATTTCTTTCACATACAAGAGCTCCAGAGGATACCATTTATTTCTTCTAGTTCAAACAAACTCCCTTTGCACCATGCAGTGTTGTAACTAGTAAAACCAAAAAAGAAACTGTATTATATGCATTTTGTTTGGCATGTTATAGGGTGAAAAATATTATAGGATGATAAGGTAATCATCAGAATGCCCCATTCTATCTATTTAGTCACATTGCTGGATGAGAACCATGTAGAAGCAAAAGCCTGGGGAAACATGAGACAGTTGTTTCTCTATCATGGTGCAATGTGCCACATAGAGAAGGACAAAATCTGTTTACCTACTAACTTAGCTGTTTAATATTTATAGTGTACTGTGGTTCATGGTTGGAGCGTTCGCCCGTCATTGGTAGTTGGAAGGGCTAATGACAAATGCGAATGTAAGGCCTTATTATGATTATATCGGGTAAGGGTCTTTGTTGTAACACTAGTTTTCTCAAGCGATGCAGCATGTCTTCACAGTCAGAGCATGTGACTATGTTTTGAGCCATCTTCAAAGGTGTAAATATCCACAGGGGGCTTAAATGATTAACAGGGAACACTGTTGGAAAAGAAAGCGCCATTACAGCTTAAGGACAACAACACGGACTTCCAAGATATTATTTTGGGTTTTATCATAGTCAGTTACATAAAGAAGCAAACAAACTGAGCATCCAAAAGTCCAGTGAAGACATGAAGAGGATTGAGAGAGTCCTCGTCTCCACTGGCTGTTCTGCGGGTAACTAAGAAGGATTGTGGTTTGTGGTGGGCGCCCTCTGAGGAACATACCAGCTCAGTTTAAAGCCTGAATTTAATTAAGGCTCTTAGAGTTGTTAATTAAATTCACATTTGGAGACACATTTTGCCGTCTTTGGGTGAAAAAACACAATTGAGTGGAAATTAATAACTTAACATTAAAAAAGACCAAGTTGTTTGACATGGCAAAATAATGTTATCTTTAAAGTACACTTCCATCAAAGGAAAGAGGTATCCAAAAATTAAAATGCGCTCATCTGATCTTTAGACAGTTTTGTATCGATTCCTTTGACACAGGCTGATTATATTTAACCATAGATTTCTACTGAGACATTTATTTTTTATTTTTTTGCATATGTTACTGTTTACTTTTAAAACTGTAGGTCTATTTGTCCATAACATACCAACCACAAGCATTACAAGCCAGTGCATTACTGTCAAAGTCAAATTAAAGTTATATATTGCATGCTACAAAATGACTGATGCCTTTACTTGAATTCTTTCCACGTTTGGTCTGAAAATGCATGAGAGATAAACATGTGAAATGGCACGTATCTAATAACCAGATTGTATGTAATCAAATCTAGGGCACTTCCGAAGCCAGTGTGAACACGGCTTATGTTACATCCCTCTTCCCACAATCACTCACCACTTTTCACTTGCCCTTCACATGTTTCGACCTTTGGGGAGAAAATTCTTTAATCTTAACTGGAAAGCTTGGTTTGACCCCAGGTTTGCCCTCCCTTGCAGCGTCCAGACACCATCGAGGCATACAGATTCATAGAGTCCATAGGTCCATCTCACCTCCAAACAAAAAGTATCTGTCTTATGGTCTGTCCTTGAGCTTCTGAGGTATAGTATATCCTCAGGGATCAATAAGCATCACCATTGTTCCTCTGATACGGGCAGCTTACTTGGGTTCATATCAGTTTGTCTCTAAATCCCTGTATGTGTGTTGGCTTCTCTACAGGTTCGTTCAATGCAGTGGCCTGGTGGACTCCATCAGATCCCCACCTCTATCTGCAGCCAGCCCTGTCAAGCCGGGGAGCGGAAGAAGATTGTGAAGGGCATTCCTTGCTGTTGGCACTGTGAGCGCTGTGATGGCTATCAGTACCAGGCAGACACCTACACTTGTAAAATGTGCCGCTTTGATTTGAGGCCCAATGAGAACCACACTGGCTGTGTTTCAATCCCCATTGTGAAGCTGGAGTGGAGCTCCCCGTGGGCAGTCATCCCGGTGCTTATCGCTGTGGCGGGCATCATGGCCACACTGTTTGTGGTGGCTACATTCGTACGCTATAATGACACTCCCATCGTGAAAGCTTCGGGTCGTGAGCTGAGCTATGTGCTGCTAACTGGCATCTTTCTTTGTTATGCCACCACATTCCTGATGATTTCCTCTCCGGACGTTGGTATCTGCTCTCTGAGGAGGATCTTCTTGGGCCTTGGCATGAGTATTAGTTACGCAGCACTGCTCACTAAAACCAACCGCATTTACCGCATCTTTGAGCAGGGGACCATGTCTGTGAGTGCCCCCCGGTTCATCTCCCCGGCCTCCCAGCTGGTTATTACCTTCACTCTGGCCTCGGTGCAGCTGATCGGGGTGTGTATCTGGTTTGCAATGGATCCCTCTAAGGCCATCATTGATTACGAGGACCAGAGGACGTCTAACCCAACGATGGCCCGCGGAGTGCTCAAGTGTGACATCTCAGACCTGTCTCTCATCTGCCTGCTGGGCTACAGCATGCTGCTCATGGTCACCTGTACAGTCTATGCCATTAAAACCAGAGGGGTGCCAGAGACCTTCAATGAGGCCAAGCCTATTGGCTTCACCATGTACACCACCTGCATCATCTGGCTGGCATTCATCCCCATTTTCTTCGGCACATCACAGTCCACAGAAAAGGTAAAGAACTCACACATACAATTATTGCGTGAGAAAAGACATAAAGCAGAGAGCTTCATCCTAACTTCCTGCAATGTAGGAATAGGAAATAACAAAACCGTTGTACAAATTACACATTCACATTGTTGCATTACATTAAAAATAATTGGAAAGCACATTGACAGGATACAAATGTATGCATGCGCTTATGAAACTATGAATCTTTGAGACGTGTGCATACAAATGCATGTTCCATTATCACTCTCTGATTTTGTGCGTTTGACAAGTGCTTTAAAAATCAAGATAAAGAGGGTTTTTCATCTGAAAAAATGAAGGCATTATCTTGGGATTATGTCTTCCTTATTTTTTATATGTGAGTTTTGGAGCGCATCCTATAATAGAGGAGCAGCCAGCGTGCAGCCGTGACTCACATGTATGTGACGGTTGTATGCCACAAAGCATTAGTGGCCAATGAAGTGTTTACCCAAACACAGACTCACGCTCGTATTCCCATGTCAAATCAATGTACCGACCTCCTGAACCACAGTGCTGGAGAGAGTCCAGTGGGAGGGTTGAGAGGAAGCAGGTCGAGGGCTGTCCAACAGGGACTCATAAATGTAGGCAGAGCTTCAAACACACAACAGAGCAGGCGCTGCGTCTCGGGCCAAAAGGCTACAACAATGACAAAGTACAATTGTGTAGATCCTGCCGAGAGAGAGCTTTGGCCGTGCAACAAAAGAGACTCACAGGAGGACAGTGGCTAGGAAAGCCTTATTTTGGCATGGCCATTAACAAGCAGTGCCAGTGTGAACCTGACAGATGCAACAAATTAA
>KN484525.1:47836-59603 GCA_000787095.1 Periophthalmodon schlosseri
CAATGCTCATAGGTCTGAGGGTCAGCTCTAACTTGCAACTGAAATCCAAACATTCTATCTTTTGAATGGAGAGATGGCCTTATCAATTCTTTAAATCAGGAAAGAAACCATTTGTCTGAAACCCATTACTACCATTTTGTGTTGCAGACTAAATAATTTCCCTCACAAAAACAACTTATTGTTTTAAGTGATCCCTAATGACTATTTACAACCTTTTGAAATGACATTATTGGATGCTAAAAATTGCTATAGAACAGTGGTTCCCACACTGGTACGGGTAACCCCAGGGGTACGTGTAAAGCCCTAGGGGGTATGCAAATAAGGTTTTGGAAAAAATAAAATAGAATTGCCATTTTCACTACTTCATAAGAATTTTTGTTATTTGGATCTCCCATGCTGTTTAAAATTTAAAATGTTTAAATGTGACGCACATGCTTTGATGTAATTCAAAAATAAACTAACTATTAAATATTGTATCATGTGTACAGCGTTCATAGGCATTTTCTTCAAGAGCTTTGGAGTAGTGGGTACACGACTGATCATCAAACGTCTCGGGGTACTCAACTCAAAGTCTGGGAACCACTGCGATAGAACAAATATAGCTTTTTAAAAATTTGCCACACCTGCGCTACCTTTCACAATAATAATATGTCTTCAGTCAAATTGCTGTTGATTTTCGGAAGCTGTTAATTATTGCACACTGTGATCTGGGTGGCAGTAGGGTAGACTGTCTATAGCCTTTGTTGATGTGGTGAGAGCTAGAGTTGAGCCCGTCCCAGAGGCTCAGTGTGCTCGGAGCGGTGCACTGGTTAACAGTCCCCACAGCTGGTCCGGGACACCACATCTGTCCCTCTGTCTCACTGCCTCTCCTCCTCCCTCCTCCCTCCTCCCTACAGTCTTTTCTTCTGCCAGCTCTGCCACAGGAGAAGAGGTCTGGCTACATACAGACATGGCTACAAGGCAAAGACAATTTGGGGGAAAAAGTGATGTAAGCGGGTCACTGCAGAGTCAGGTTAAAATTAAAAACAAGTGTTCTGAATTTGTGAAATATTTGCAAAACAATTCATGGAATTTACAGTATTGCTCTATTGAAGTGAGCAGTGAGTGAAATCCACTAAATCAGTTCATCCTTACCTTAGCCTATAGCCTTTGTTGTAATACAGAATAGTAGTAACACAACATATTGTCCGTAATTGGTTTAATTATTCTTCCATTTTACTATTGCCTGTGGTCTCACAATAGGATATGTATCTGCCGGGTGAAGATTCATGCAAACAATTTCTCTCTTGACCCAGTTGAGAAATCAAAATGATCTTCTAAACACTCACAGTTGCCTTGTATAACACTTCTTGGATGGAAAAACACTGTAACATATAATCTGAAAGACCACGAAAAATATTATAATGATCAAATGCAGCTCTTACCAAATGCGGGGTAAATATTTTGAGAGCTTGTCGATGTAATCCCTTATTTGCCCAGGAGTGAAGCCTTTTGTACTATATTGAGGGCATAATGTTTTAAAATCTAAATCTCATCTCATTGTACATTTCAAGTTAAACAAAAGGAGCATGAATTCAGATACAAGAACAGAATAAAGAGCTGTCTTTTGTTTTTTTTGTTTTTTTAATCTTTTATGAGATGTCTGAGATACAGACACGTTGGTAACAAAGGCGATTATGTCATGTCCACATTAAAACTAGTACAGCGGAAAATTAAACAAACAAGGTGGTTTTGGCTGGTTGGGCTTACACTCTATAAATGCAGATGAGCTACACTTAAAAACATCTTCATCACACTTCTATAGTAGTGAACTGTATATTGGCCTCAGTACAGCAGAACACCAGCTTGGCCAACTTGCGGGTCAATGGCTGCTCTAATTAGAAAGATGCACAGCAGATGCCACTTGCAGTATACAGGCCACTACTCATAGAAAAATATGACAGAAAATAGCGTGCCAGGGGACATGAAAGGGATATAAATTTGTGTTCATGTGTTGTCCATTTACAATATACAGTGCAGAAGCAATTTGGATCAAGGCATGGTTTTTAAAAATGAGATTCCACAGCAGTGAACAAAAAATGTAAGAGTCAACAAATCGAATCCCATTGAACCCACTGGTTTCAGCAACATTTTAAGGACTTTTTCCCCATTGAAAATATATAATATTTTGTTTTAAATTGATAATCGCTGTGTCAGTAGTCCTAATTTCTGAAACCCATGGATAGCAGCATACTTTTGGGAAATTATATCATTATTTTAGGGCTATGTAAGAATATGTGTGCTACTCTGCAACTATAGCCCCTCAAGTTACATGTTATACAAGCAGTTTGATACACAGGAAAGGTGTGTGTATGTGTGTGTGTGTCTTACCAAAGGGCACAACAACAATAAGCACTGGTCTTAAGCATGGATAGAACTAAAACATGATTGCATTTTCTTTTCCCTCTCGCAGCTCTACATCCAGACAACCACGCTGACCATCTCGGTGAGCCTGAGTGCCTCTGTCTCCCTGGGATTGCTCTACATGCCTAAGGTGTACGTGGTGCTCTTCCACCCAGAGCAGAATGTGCCCAAGCGGACGCGTAGTCTGAAGGCCGTGGTCACCGCAGCCACCATGTCCAACAAGTTCAACCCCAAGGCCGGCCTCAGACCCAACGGGGAGGCCAAGACCGAGCTGTGTGAGAGCCTCGAAACACAATGTAAGACCACTGCTAACACTCATGGCTAGAAACCTTATTCAAATGAGAGTTGTTTATTTAGTAGTGCACAATGCAGAGGTGGAAAAGTAAGAATTCACAGCTAAATCATTTATTTTCAGGGTTTATCTTTTTCTTATAGATATGACTGTATTTATTTGTGTACTGAGTCAGCAGCTTTTTCTCAAATTATCCTTGTTTAATTTAGATTTGCATTTAACCAAAATTATAACCATATTTTTAAGAATCATCAGTAGAGCAACATTTTTTTCACACTGCACATTTTCAACATCAAAACATTATTATCTTATTACAACATAATATGAATGTAATAAAATTACTATATAAACTATATTTAAAAGAAAGATTAGTGTTGTTTTGGATTTCATTGCTAAACTAACAAGAGATGCATAAGTGAGCAATTTTTACATTATGTGCTCCAGTATTACTGGGCATCTGACAAATGAATGCATAGCAGAGTAAAATATCCCTAACTATTAACCGGTGTACCATCTTATTTAACACATCATTGATTTTTGCAAATTTCCCCCAGCCGTTCATTTACAAAGTGACTGTTGCTTCCAGGCATGCAAGATGTATTAAAGTGTTTACAACTGAGAAGAGATAGAGGTGGGGTTAGAATCAAGAAAGAATGAATTAGTGTTGTCTCAAAACTGGTAGGTGGTGAATCCACTATGGACTCTCTCTCAAGGAAAAGAGAAAAACATTGGTTCTGTTGTTGGTAAAGCTTAAAGGCTAAAGTGGGAAGTAAAAGCATTTGTATAGAGCTTGTGTTGTCACTGTACATTGATAAAAGCATTCACCAGTAGTGACCCAACACCTTCTCAGGTTGTTTTACAGCTTCTTTATTTACTTTAATATTAATAATATTGTTAATATTAATATTGTTTTAGCTAATGCAGCTCTATGTTGTAAACACTTGTTCACAAACATGGTGAATTTTGCTAATAACCCAAGCTCCGTGAAACACAATTTCTCAAATTTCAAGGAATTTTAATGTATTATTTGGTTCTCTCTCAGCAGAAAGAAAACAAAGCAGTCTCCATGAGCTTGCATGAACTCCTGGCTGATATACAGGCCATGACATTTATTATAATGTGTACTGTAATGTGTAAAGATTTTCCTCTCTCGTATTCCACAAATAAGAAATGTACATGGTTAGGGTTAAAGGTTATGTAAACTATTGACATGAATTTTGCATTAGAAACACCCCATTTTAATAGTAGTTAGGAGTTTAAAAAAATAGTAGTTAGGAGTTAAAAAATATAGGCTCCATAAAGGACATGCCTACATTTTAGGAGTATCCCCTACTGTAGTATTTCTCCATTGTTGTATCCGGAGTCTGAAACCTCTGAGAATGGCCCCTGGCAACCACTGTCTGTTCCTGTGTTCACCCAGACTTTCTCAGATTTATTGTGAATGGAACGGACTATTTTCTGAATGACACACTTTTTGAACATCCATATAATGCTCAGATAATGATTTTCTATTGATCCCATCTAAGATATCTTACAATTCCATGTTTTGATTACAAAGAGATGTCTTGTTATAATGACAAAAAAAATAAATCAATAAATTTTAAAAAACACAATTATTTTTTTCCCTCATATCATTCTTCCCTCAATTAAAAAATATAATCTTAATAAAACCAAATAAAAATGTCTTTCTATATTAATTTTCAAACATGAACAATACAAACTTTCAATCAATGCCATTTAACATAATAAAAAAAAAAATGTCACATTTGTTCCTTCAATGTCTTTAAAACTCGCTCCTAATGGAAACTCTGTTAACTGAAAAGCCCAAGAACAAATCGTCTTTTTTATATTCTCTTCATCCATAGACTAGTTCCGCTATCAATTCCTGAAATATGATGCTCTAGTAAACAGGATCATCAAAGCACATATAATGACTCACTGGGATGATTCAGATATTTTTTTCTGATTCCAATTCCTCTTTGGCTGAAAGGAAGAAATGCATTTTCCACATATTTTAAAACCATGTGTATTTCTGTTATTGATGAGTAATGCCTTCACAAGAAATTACCCTTCAGTGTTCTTATTGTTTAAACTGAAAACCAAATCGATACAGCCCGTATGACAAAATTGCTGTGACAATGTGCCGTGACAACATGGAAATACATTCATATATCCAACATGAAGTTTTTGCAATGGTATAATGGTGTCTTTTGTTAGGGCAAGAGATAGTCATAGAATTGATTGGCAACAGCAATCTGTCCTGATAGGGCTAGCATTTACTGGGTCGCTATAGCGCACGGAGATTTGAATAAGCGTCATTTGTCATTGTCATCGGTGGTGTAGATATAAGGTTTGATGAAATTGAAAAAATCCTGTCTGGGCAAGCTCCGCCACCAACAGTCAAGATGTGGTGGAGATATGTCGGGTTTATCTGCTCCACCTCTGCGATTCACTTAACACACACACAATCCACGGAGACAGAGGAAAAGCTACGGTCTGATGGCTGAGAGAGGCCAGTGTGGGCGAAGTCCCTGGTTTCTCCATATAAGCAATAAAAGGCATTGAATGAAGGGGGAGGGGGCAATGGTGATACGGTAGAGTGGTTGGTGCACGATCGAATGGGTGTGTTATTGGAAGTAGAACAGTGATTTTAGGATGCTAAATGTGCTAAATGGAACACGAAACCATGATGAAAGTACAACTAAACCAAAAATGAAATAGCACTAAACCAGGACTAAACTTGGAAAAAGCACAGTTTTGTCCAAGGGGATTCAGGGTTTTTTTTATTATAATTTTGGCATTGAAATTAGTATTGAGTAACAAACCTATTCCTTTGTATCAAAATATTGAAATAAATGGAGTTTGAAATGTTTGTATCCTGACACTAGTATCAAATTGGCATGTTTTATTTGAAATTGATTGACAGTTCATTACACATGTATGGGACAGGATAAATCTTTATTATCCAGGATTATATCATTAGTTACCACAAACTTAAATCAAGTACATGCATTTCACTTTGCCAAAACACAAATTTAATTTCCATCTAGTTTATTTTACTAGTAAACATCACATCAAATAATGATATGGACAAGTGCTTTAGGTTTATGGCTGTCCCCTATACAAAATGATTCATGTTGTTATACATGAATCATTTCTTTTCTTCTTCTTTTCTATTCTTGATTTGTCAGGGACCATCAAAAAATGCATTAATCTTACAAAAGAAAATTTATACCAGATTTAGCTACTGCTACTTTCCATGTGCAGTCCCTGGGCAGGTGAACACACATTAAAAATACACATTTCATTACAATTACATTATAAGACTAACAGTTCATTATTAACATTAGCGGTAAAATACAATAAAATGTCCCCATGTCCAATACAAAATGTTTCCTACAGTCCATACAAATATTAAAAAAATCATTATGTGCAAGTTTTTACAGTGAATACAGAACAGTGCAAATTAACTAGACTGATGTGGACACATTTTTACAGTAATACAGAACAGTGCAAATTAACTAGACTGATGTGGACACACTTGATTATCTAAAATGTGCTTTTTTAAACTTCTAGTAAAATTATTAAGATTTACAGACAATTTCAAATTGTCTGGAGCTGATTCCACTGATGGATGGTTTGAAAAGAAAAGGCCGACTGAGCAAAGGCCGAGGATCTTTTTGGAACTATGCAATTTGGGTTCACAGAGGACTGAGTGGATTGGGTAGTTTGTCTGGAACAGAGTTTAATACATTTTTTCAATGGAGGTGGAGCTGCATTATTCATAGTTTTGAATTGGTTTTTTTTTAGATTTGAATACAGAATTAACTTGTCCAAACTAAGCATTTGTATTTACTTGACAGTGGTTGGTGAAAATGAAGTGTTTTTTTTTTTTTATTTTTATCGAGAGCCTTTAATGCCTGATTATAGATGGATCTGAGAGATTTGAGCTGCCCTCACAATCATTCAATACTATCTTTTATAGTTAGACTTTAATATAGTTAAATGTTAAAGGTAAAAAGTCAAGCTAAAGTCAACCAGCTAAAGTGTAAAATTGAAAACACAACAAATCAGCACATGCCATTTAGGTTAGCATTCTGCACATGTCCACCTTAAAATAAACAATGTAGTCTCTCACCTTTGAAGGCGTGAATTAAATCCCTGCAGCTCGAGATGTAATCATTTTTTTCTCTTTATTCCACAGCCACGAAGCAAACCTACATCAGCTACAGTAACCATGCGATCTAAAGGACAGAGCACCCATGTTTGATTTCCACTGGAGAAATGATAAGGTCACAAAAGAAGTGGCCATTGTCAAATCGGAGAAAGGTTGACCGTGCTGCTAATAACTGTAAGGTTTCATCTACTGTCTGCCTCATACATGACAATACTGAAAGAATAAAGAAGAGTTGCATGGCAGAGGCCTATCAAACTATATGGGATTGGTTTACATTGTGCTCTTGGGCCAGAACATTGCTGACCAAACTGAATTTCAATCAAGACATCAGGTGTTCTCAATGTTCCTTCAGGATATCATCAAGGAGATTCCAACACCAAAAAATTATGAAATATATACATGGATTTATAAGAGATTTATGTTGTGGCTGGAATCAGTGATCATCGCGATGCAAAAATAAACTGTCCCTCTTTGGGGATTCCTTGGATTTTGCCTCTTAAAATGGTCTCTGCTGATTTGAGCATGCCAGTTTCAACATCCAGTGTTGTGTTGTTAAAAAATAAAACAAAGAGAAATGAAAAAAAAAAAAAAGTATCTTTGGAATGCGTTTCAAAAATCTGTTGCAGCGTTGTTACTATTGTTTTGGGCCTATTGTACGTTTACGGTGTTCTCAAAATGGTGAAGGCCCAGTAAGTGTTTCTGTGTGCTTAAGTGAGGCCATGATTTGTATTACCAGCTAGCTCAAAGGCTGCCACTGCCCTCTGCGAATCTACTCTGTGCTTTCAAACAGGAGCTAATGGCCAACAGAAGCAGCGGACTGGGATCATATTGTTGGGTGTCATACTGGGTGACCCTCCCCATCACTGCCACAATTTTACTCCAGCTAAGGGTGAGGCTATACAGATCCATTACGAGGGAATTAAGACAAAGTGCACCCTTGGGATCATTGTGCACTCCTCTCTGAAGGTGAGATCTGTAATGTACCAGCAGACGAAACAGAATTCATCACATTCACATCCTCATAAGGCACCCTTCTCACCTGGAAAGAGGAACCAAATAGGAACGGTTCCAGGTATGTCTAATTGCAAAAGTACACAATTTATTCATCGTTACCCTGGCTCTGTGTGGTATGAAGGCCCGCTCATTCCTTGGAGAAAATAACATATTGGATCATTTGTGTTGTAAATTCAATGCTGCTTCTCATGTCTCCTCTGTATTCCTTTAAACACCTCATTTGTGTTGCAGAATAAAATGTCAGTGCTCACCAAATTAAGTGGCAAGTTAATGTATGTTATTAAATAGGCCGATGATGTCTGCTTTATGTCCTGACCTATCCAAAATCTGGGGGAAAATGTACAAAAAGATACAGTGCCTGGCTATCTGACGATGTATTTGTAAAAGCTCATAAAAAACTAATGAAGTGTGTGAAGCATGTTATTTTTTTTATACAAAGTTTTATTTGTATTAAAAATGGTCTCAAACTTAATGTTTCTTTTATGTTTTTTTCTAAGCACAACACTTTACTTATTTTTTGTTACCTGGTCTTTTTTACACATTATTATGCTTGAATTTCATTTTGGGAAGGTTCCGCGACCACAAACAAGAATGGGACTAATGAATGGAAAAAAACACTAATGTTCGCATTAGGAATCATTGCCACTTTCCTCATAGAACTTGCAATAGATATGAGGTACTTGGTTCTTGTATTTCCAAACAGGGACAGCAGCAATACTGTTGAAAGACAAAAAGGTTAGTCTGCTTGAATGTTGTTGGTACAAGGGTAACTTTTTCGTTATTATATGGCATTGGGATAAAGAATAAACACACAAAAGGACCAAGCAACAAACCAGACCTCAGCAACGCAGTTCTAAAGTTTGCACACTATTATCTGGCAACGGCCTCTGTGCTTTGGTAAGACATGCTGCGGTTAATATCAACATGCAATATTTTTTGGGCATGTGTATGGCTTTATAGCAGTTTTTTCAGAGTGGGATGAATTATCCCAGTGAAGTAGTAGTAAAAAATGCATCATTACTAGCTGCAGACTGTGCAGCAGTCTCATTTTGTCTAAAAGTGCTGCTTTTACAGCATACACTTTGGGGGGAAACACACAATTTACAAATTTTCAAAAGAAAGTCAGGTACTCCAGCTTTAATACACATTTTTGTCCTACTTTGAGTTAGTCCCTGAACTAATGTGTAGTCCTATTTTAGACCTGGTTTAGCCCTAGTGTAGACCTGGAACAGTTCTGTTGAAGACTCGTTTAAATCTGGTGTTACTTGTAAGGAATCATTAATACTGTGAAAAGTTTCAGAACCACTGGTATAGATGAAGACATGGAGCAGCTACTTGGCCAGGCTCCCAAACTTGTGTTTTTGTTCTTTACAAACAACACCAACATTAAGGGTATTTGCATCCACTTATGTCACTAAAAATAGTTCTATAAATGATTGGCAGCACAATTGCTCCTGAGTATTTACAGATTAAACAACTTTGTCAGCCTCGAGGACAAGAAGACAAAAGCTGCCAGGGTCGAAATAATATGTTGCCACAAGCATTGGGATAATAGTAGTGAAAAGAGCGAGGATTGTGGGAGGGAAACATAAAATTATTTCAAATTAATGGTTAGCTGGTGCTCGAGTCCCAGACCTCAGCGTGCAGCAGGCTCTCAGGATCTCATCTTCTCCACGCCTCCACAGTCCTTTACCCACCACAAGTACAAAGGGGCCTGGGAAATTACAGTGCAACACGAGTGTGGTGAATGCATGGCTGTGCTAGTAGGTTTGTGCATCATCTTCACAGAGAGGAGACAGAATGAGGTGCTGCTGTGTCCCAGGTTTATCTGTACATGACGCACACTGTACAACATCGGAGAACTTTGATAAAAGAGAGAGAAAAAAAACCTAGGAGGGATGGTGCATTAATAATAACATATATTTATTTTCTGAAATTCTGAAATGAAGCCTGCATCATGACACTCCTGCTTCTGGTTCTTTTTAGTGGTGTTTTGATATCGGATTAAGTAATTAAACCTAATACACACATATATTAAAGGCTATATATGTCAGGAGATGAAGATACACATAGCAACAATCCTTCTTTATAAAGATTTAAACTTTGTTGTTTGTTGTAAGCTTGTTTCAGTGTTGGCCTGGAAACTGTGGTCTGACAGTGGACACATTGCTTTTTTTAAGTCTGGCATTTAAGTTGGCCACTTTTTGCAGCCACAAATGAGAAAGATGATACAAAAATGTCGCAAAAATTTGCGATTCACAGTTTTGATAGGTGTAATTTCATTAAACTGCCTTCCTCGGTAAATATTAGTTCAGTTCAGATCCAAATGAACAAACAAACAATGAGACCATCCCCAAAAAGCCTCTTTGGTATTCAGCCACGTGCGCACATATCTGCAGCAGCCAGCGCGGACCTCAGTGAAGCTAACTAAGCCACTGCCTTCAAACTGAGCCAGAGACAGGAGAATGTTCCTCCAGCAGCTGGCTTCTTCTTACTCCACTGAGCGCGAGTGTGAAAGCCAGCAATTTACCTCAAACTTTAGGAAGATTTTGGACAAGTGGTGGAAAGGTTTTGAGGCAGTGTAATGACAGACAATGCATGAAGAAACACTTACTGTGGGAGCAATAATGACACATGGGATAGGGCCAGTTTTTCCAAGTAGGCTATGAATAATTAGGGGTACAGTTATATAATAGCCAATACATTATCAGGCCATTTAATAAAGGCACCACAATACAATGCCAGTGTGCGTTTTGAATTGGGCTGATGTAACTATAACTACACCATAATTAGCCTTAATTAAGCTTAATGTAAATCTTAATTCATAATGAACAAATAGTTTATTAATAGGTTGTTAAGAATGATTCATGGTTAGTAACTATAATTTTGGGGTTAGGTGTTAGGGTTAGCGTATTAATTAATCAATCATTCTTAATAAATCATTTGTTCACTATGAATTAAGACTCTCTTCATGCTGTTTTGAGGTTAATGTATAGCTATTATATTGTGTTGTGATTAAGCGATAGGTCCAAATGAGCTGAAAAGGGTGACCCAAACAGTGTATCTATATCCAAAATAAAGGCAAGGCCTTCAGAAGCCCCTCATGATGAGTACAACAGCGAGGCTGGGGCCCACCCTGGAGCCAGGCCTGGGGTGAGTGCTCGACAGCGAGCGCTGGTGGCCGGGCCTTTACCCACGGGGCCCAGTCGGGCACAGCCCAAAGGAGCAATGTGAGGCCGTCCTCCCCGTGGACCCACCACCTGCGGGAGGATCCGTGAGGGGCTGGTGTGAAGAGATCTGGGTGGCAGTCGAAGGCGGGGGCCTCGATGACCGTATCTCCAGACATGGAGACTAGCTCTGGGGATATGGAATGTCACCTCGCTGGGGGGGAAGGAGCCTGAGCTTGTGCGGGAGGTTGAGCGTTACCGACAAAATAGTCGGCCTCACCCCCACAAATAGCGTGGGCTCTGGAACCCAACTCCTCGAGAGGGGCTGGACTCTCCATTTCTCTGGTGTTGCCCACGGGGAGAGGCGGCAAGCTGGTGTGGGCTTGCTTATTACCCCACAGCTCAGCCGCCTCGTGTTGGAGTTCACCCCGTTGAACGAGAGGGTAGCGTCCCTGCGCCTTCGGGTCGGGGACAGGTCTCTCAGTGCAGAGTACCCGGCCTTTTGGAGTCCATGGGAGGGGTACTAGTCAGTGCCGACTGGGGACTCCATTGTTCTACTGGGGGATTTCAATGCCCACGAGGGCAGCGACAGTGACACCTGGAGGGGCATGATCGGAAAGAATGGCCTCCTTGATCTGAACACGAGTGGTGCTCTGTTATTGGACTTCTGTGCTAGTCACGGCTTGTCCATAACAAAAACCACGTTTGAGCACA
>KN484526.1:7050-36728 GCA_000787095.1 Periophthalmodon schlosseri
GTTTTTTTTTTTTAATTATTGTTTGAGACCTGCTGAAAAGGCTGGGGTTTTATTTGTTGTACACATTTGTAGTTCGAGCAAACAAAAATATACAATTCAGTTGTTTCTGTTGAACAAAATTCAGGACCAAATCTTCTCAAAATCACTACATTTGAAGCTTTATTAGATCTCAAAGTCTGCACAAAATACTTTTGCTTTTTACTCTTAAAGTACATTTTTAAATAGGTTCTTTAATTTTTTACTTCAGTAAAAGTACGGATACCAGAGGAAAGGAATATTCAAGTAAATGTATCACATGAAAAAATCTACTTAACTAACAAAATTGAGTATTTCTTCCAACACCGGTTTTGGTCAAGTTTAAGTAGTAGTAGTAGTAGTAGTAGTAGAGGCAGTAGGATAAATTTGGCCTATAATAATAAGGAGGCTCATTTTCATCTTTTTGCATAGTATGGTCCATTTATCTTCATAATTAGGGGAAGTATGGGTGAGCAGATGATCACAACATTGATAATATTGTGAATGTTGTTTTGAAGATATGCAAAAAATTATAATAAAAAATACTGCAAAAACAGAAAAATAGGTGGTAAACAAACAAAACAAAAAAACTGCTGTAAACTCAATATCCCCCACCCATAATATGACCCAGAATTAGAAACTAGATAGATTTGAAGTGGAATTTCTTTAAATTTAACTCAAGTAGTTTTCAGTATTGCCTCCTTACCTTTTTGTACATTTAGACCAGTTTATTGTTAAGTTATTATTAAATTTAGTTAAGTGAAGTTAGAATTTGTTGAAACTAAACCACGATTAAAACCGGTGTAAACCTGATCTTCTTTGCTCATCTCTAAAGTTAATGAATTCTCCCTCTTGCGCTCATTTGCATGTATTTCTTGCTTCACATAACAGTTGTATTGTATCCAATGATGAGCCCACACTTGTGCCTAATATTTGACATGTGTTTGAGAGTTTGGGTGTGGGAGGGGCTTTCTGACAGAACATACCTCATAAATGTGTGTGGGCAAGTATTTATTACATTGTGGGGACTAAATCTGTATACACATCAGGTCCCAGTGACGTAAATCATTTTATTATTACACCAACAACAGACATGGGTTAAAATAGGTTATGACTGGGCGAGTAGTGACCGTGGTTAAAGAATCTGTACCAGATTCCCACCCATGTATTTGAGCTAAATTTGTCCCCAGTACAGATATATTGTATAAGCAACTCTTGCGGTCAAACTAAGTCCACTGCGGATAATTAGGATGCTCTGAATGCATAAGGTAAGTGAGGAATAACTTTGGACCTCTGCAAACTGTTTAAAATTAACTATTTCTGTTTTTTTTATGCTTTTAAGACAGTAAAAACAAGGTACGGGGTTAGAATTATTAAGTTAGGATATAGTTGGTACTATGGTTAAGGTTAGGATCTGCCTCTTAGAAACGAATGTAAGTGAATGTAGTGTCCTCAAAACACATAGAAACCCAAAATCTGCGTGTGTGTGTGTGTGTGTGTACGTGTGTGTACGTGTGTGTATGTGTGAGGGGTGAGTGCAGACAGGCCCAGAGCTGCTGTCAGTGTGTCAGAGCAGTAATATCACAGTGTCTTTAAATACCTCTCATATCTGCACCATGTGTCAGAGAACGGGAGGGTTTAAAGATTTTTCATATTCATAGACTTTCTTTGACAGGACAGTGAGCAGTGTAAAATGGGTATGAAGAGTGGGGAGAGGCATTCAGTAGGGGTGTTGAAAAAAATCGATTCTTAAAAGGATCGCGATTTTACTTCTTGACGATTCTGGATTGGTTCCGGATCGATTCAAAATACCCAAAAACGATTTTAAATTGCATTAATAACAGTGTTTCTGCCACTGTAAAATGTCCCCGTTAAAATTCACCTGACATTGCCTATTTCAGGTCTAATCTAGGACTAAACCGTGTCTAAAAGTGGACTACATCATTTCTAAACAAGAAATCATAAAAAGGAGGACAAAAAAGTGGATAAAATGGACTCAAAATTAGGCAAACCCACAAACTGAAGAGCTTCCCAAGTACCACCTGAAGGAGCTTGTGTAAACCAACGGTACGGGTATTTCAGTTTGAGAAACACTATAGTTTATAAAAATCCCACTAACAATACTTTTAAATAGCCTTTTTTCTGAATTTTGGAGAATAAGAATCAGAAATAAATAAAAGATTCACACTCCCATCTTCTAATAGTGAGTTTTAGAGGAGCAGACAGGATCCTATTTGTATCTACTGCTAATTATAAACCTCCTTCCACGCAAAACCACCAACGCAGCATTCATTCTCATTGCAAAACCCTATTGACATACAGTGCATTAATGTAGATGTATGCGGCTCCCTCCTCCCTCCTCCTCTCTCTTTAACATAGGCACAAACCAGTTTTTCAAATCCAGCTAATCTCTGAGTCTGAGGTCTCCATTACTGCTAACATCTCCTTTATAACCAATGGGAGAGGCTGCGATGGTGAGTGTTTTGTTTGTGAATGGGAAGAATAGCCAGCAGTGACGTATGTAGGCCAAACGCACAATGTACTATACAGTGAATACAGAGGTTCAATTAGACATGCTTTCAATGGACAGCAGAAGGCTACGGGGCTGTGGTAGAGGATCTGTTTTATGTACAGGGCATTGCCATATGGTCACTGACAGGTGAAGAGAATAGCACAGATTAGAACGGCATTGTGCACCTGTTTGTGGGTGGGGTTACTGGCTACTGGCGGTAGGCGGAGGTGGGTAGTACTCAGTTACATGTGCTTGACTAAGTTTTCAAAGAATTTAACTTCTTTGCTGGGAATTGGGATCAAAAACACGCCTGAAGAGGTTTTAGATGTCATCCATGCATGCTCGCGTATTTTAGCGATCTCTCCCGGGCCCTATGCGAACCCTCCTTGCGGTTAGCTGTAAGATTCTGTGCAAAGCTCCGCCCACAGGCCTACATCACCCACGCTCCCACACGACAATTCTCCATAAATATACCAAAACATGATATAAAACTGTACACAGGAACTTGACAAACCTGATGTGATGTGCAGTAGTTTCGTTAGCAGGATGCACGCTGATTGTGTTGCGATAGCGCTCTGAAGGGGGGGTGACTTAACACCGGGAGCAAAGGGAGGGGAGACTCAGAGCATCAAAAAAGGAAGGGAAACTTATAAAACATGTTAATACGTTGTTTTCGGTGAATATAGCATTTTCAAAACAATAAAAGGATCTACATATGTTAACGTGTTAGCAGTTAATACCCCATAGAAGTGTTAGATTTTTCAAACAATAAAAGGATCTACATATGTTAACGTGTTAGCAGTTAATACCCCATAGAAGTGTAATAGCCCCTATTTAAGTTGAATGTACATGACTTTTACATATAAATATATAAATACACCAGTACTTCTCCTGTGTAAGTCATTCATTCAGTCATTCAGTCATTTTTTTTAATAAACTCTGGCTCAGTTGTAGTCTTTTAAGTGTAGTTTAAATCAGATAAACTAATCAACTACTAGCCGTACTATGTTCACAGCGTTGTTGTGTTTGCATGAATTTACTGACAAGACTTTACACTGCAGAAAGTGACTGAGGATATGTGTAAAGCCACTTCCTTCTCGCTGTTCATGATCTTTACACAACGCTGTTCAGGGTAGAGTATCCAAAACTTTTACTCAAGTAAGAGTAACGTTACTTCAGAATAATGTTACTCAAGTAGAAATACAAAGTAGTGGTCCAAGAAATGACTCAAGTAAGAGTAAGAAGTATTTGGGAAAACTACTGCTCAAGGAAGAGTAACTTAAAGGTGAAGGCAAAATTGACTCTTATGAGCTTTAAGCCATGTTATAATGTTGTTACCTCCTCAAAAACATACCTGGAGTTGTGTTTTGTTTCATTCACACATGTTTGAGTAATCCTTTATTATTAGTCTGTCTACATCTCCAAAGCTCAAAATGCTCTGTTCAACCTTGTGATGTCATGAAGCGGTAGTTTTCAAGTTAACCTTCCGTAGAGATTGGCAATTCCAGATCTGAAATTATCCAAATGATTTTATTGAAGGTGTATGGAGTTTAAAAACACAGTGGAGCACTTCCTGTATTACCACATGACATCACAAGGTGGAACAGAGTGTTTTCTATTTGAGAGAAGAACTCAGCGTAAATATGCAGGGTTTGTGTGTTAAACGTGTGAATGAAATAAAAACACAACTCCAGGTCTGTTTGCGATGAGGAAACGTTATAACATACATCAGAAAATAGCTTAAGCCATCTGTGATGCTAATGCTAATTTCAGGCTAGCTCTGTGCGTTTTTCTGGGAGATTAGCAGCTGTGTAGCATAAACAGTAGCTTCCTGAGATGGGAGGGCCTTGTATCAGTGTCGCGTTTGGTTATTTTGGCTCCAACCTTCAGGGAAAATAAGGAATTATCTCCAATGAGCTCAGCAAAATCCAAAGGTTACAATAACGTACAATATAAAGGAGTTGATACAATGGTTGGTATTCGTTATTATAATAGAAGAAATACATGAGCAGTTTTTGGAGGGCTATTGCAACCATAGACTGTATAAAGAAGTGGACTAAGTGAGTGTGACGTCACCCATAGCGTTCGGCTCCAGTCAAATGAAGCTCACTGAGGCTAGAGCAGTTATAGGGGCCAACTACCACGAGTAGTACCAAAGAGTCAATCCGGAGCAAGGCTGTTGAAGATAACACCCCTTCCCACTCACACCACTGGTTTAACAGGGAGCGGGCAACGTTGTCAATCAAACCTGCTGCTAATGCTAGCGAGAGTGAACTTCGGGGAAAGAGGCGCCTGATTTGTCTGTTATTAATGTTTATATCTTGATTTACGGACAAAATTTACGGATTTACGGCTAGCAGGTTAGCTATGTCCATTTATTTATACTGTCTATAGTTGCAACAATGATCATTTAAATGTATTATGTTTAAGTGTCATTATTTCTCATTTCTAATTAAATTTAAACTAGATTATAGCCGCAGCATGTAACTTTTTAGCTAAAAGTAGACCAAAAGAAAAGCAACATACAGCCTTCTGTGCGCGGGTTTGCATCTACAGAAACCTGACTCTTATTTGGCTTCTAGGAGCACCTCCCCCTGATTGTTTCCATGGAAATATTGTTCCTTTGGCCATAATCTTCGACAGTATGGCATAAGTGTAGAGAAGGTTTCAGTGGTGGTCATCTGGACACTGTTTTTGCTATCAAGACGTTTTGGCTCCCATCCAGAGAGCTTGAAACACTAGATAAACACACTTTATACTACTTTGAGTTAACTAAGTTCTGCCCACCATGGCATAAAACACATCAGTCGCCATGGAAAATGTTCCAAACTATGTATTTAACTTCGTATTTCCATGGAATCATGAAGTGCAATTTTGAAATAAAACATTTCTTTGAGGTACTGAAAAGTTAGTCTAAATTTAAAATCCAGAGATGTAATTTGTAAAAGTGAATTTCAATATTTGATTAGCCCTGATTCCTCTGATGTGTTTGCAGCTCTTAAGCGTTGAACAAAACAGTGTTGGGCCATGCCACATTTCAAACACTTGAATCACTTCTTGAAACTGAAGTCTCTTGAGCTCAAAAAGGAAGTGACAAAACCTCAGTGCTTCACCTACCACTCTCTGCCCTGCTCAAGGTGTGCCTAAGAAACACATGCACAGGAAGAGGGCTCAAGCGTGAATCACAAATACATTTAATTGTATACTTGAATAATCATACAATAGCATGGTGTCTCATTATGTATAATCAAACCATGCAGATAGACAGACACAATACAAGGACATCACACAGAGACATAAACACTAGGCTTGTCACCATAACAAATTTTGAAGTGTGATATGTTGCTGAAGTAAATGCAGAAGATAAATGATAATATTGAAACAAATTTATGGCACTGACACAAAAACCCAAGAGCAGATTTAAACCACAAAAACAATTTTAAATCTACAATATTGTTAAAAAATCCTGAGCTGCAATAAATAAACAGAAGAATGAAACACTTTAGTCGTTAGTTTGCATCTGTAATGTGTCATACAATATTAATTCCGCCTTTTACGACTTAAATCTTATCATATAGCCCAAAAATAATTTTAAAAATTCCCAGTAGTGCAAAGAAAAAGTACAATTTTCACAATAAATATTGCCCCAAAAAAATATAGTTCCAGCTTTCATATATTGAACAATAAGTCGATATAGTGGTATGTTTGTGATGAGGAAACAACAGGCCTAATAAACACACGGGACAATTTAACAAAGACGTCTTCTGCTCATCATGGCATCACTGATTTTGATGTATGAAGGACTGCCTACGCCTGGATGGTTGCAGCACATATTCTGTGTTTAGAACATAGCTGGGGTCAGACAGGATGTTCTTGGCCAGTTGCAAGGTTATTATTATGGTGCGTGGCCTTAACCAGTCCATCCTTGGATTGGCCCATAATCTTCGAACATATTTTAATCGAATTTCTCAGTCCAGCACTGCAGCACACTCAGGATGACAGAGCTGAAGAACAGAAGCAGCACCTGTTGAGGGGCTTAAATGGACGAAATATATTCCCTGTCTGGTCTTTTTACAGATGAAGTCGATATGATGTTTCCAAGATAATGTTGAGATGATCATTTCACCCAAATACTTATATGACTCCAGCTGATTTATGCAGACATCATTAACAGTAGGAGCTGCAGTAGGAGCTGCAGGTATGAGTTTGATGCTGAAAACAACTTCCTCTGGGTTTTTTTTTTTTTTTTGGTGTGTATTTCCAGAGCATTGTTTTTGCTCCATGCCATGACCATGTCCACGCCCTGTTGGTGTAACCCAGGACTGTCTGAGTTATTCAGCAGCGTTAGCAGAACAGTATCATCTCAGTATTCAAATACAAACTGATGATTTGAAGATGAAACGCATCCATCGGTGTATAACGTGAAGAGAAGAGGTGAACTAACACAGCCCTGGGGGACCCCGACATTGTGATGACAGAGGACAGTGTTTTATTTAACAGGACCAACTGGACTCTGTTGATGGAGAAAGATGCACCAGTGAATCGAATATGGATTAACTAAAGGGCCCATTTTATGCTATTTTTTGATCTGCGTTATAATGTTTCCTCATCACAAACGTATCCGGAGTTGTGTTGTGTTGTTTCATTCACACGTTTAACACACAAACCCTGCATATTTAGGCTGTGTTCTTCTCTCAAACAGAAAACACTCTGTTCCACCTTGTGATGTCATGGGGTAATACAGGAAGCGCTCCACTGTGTTTTTAAACTCCATACACCTTCACTAGAATCATTTGGATGATTTCAGCCCTGGAATTGCCAATCTCTACTGACTAAAAAATAAAAGGTAGCTGTTGAACTTGAAAACTACCACTTTATGACATCACAAGGTGGAACAGAGCATTTTGAGCTTTGAAGATGTAGACAGACTAATAAAAAAAAGGGTTAGTCAAACATGTGTGAATGAAACAAAACACAACTACAGGTATGTTTTTGAGGAGGTAACAGCATTATAATGTGACTTAAAGCTCACAAGAGTCAATTTTCCATAATATAGGACCTTTAAAATGTCCGGTTGAATTGTATTGAAGACAGATGAAAGGGAGCTCTTGCAGAGTTATTGGGTTTATCCTGATTTGGTGATAATATGTAATGTGAGGTCTTAAGACTTAAAGAAAATGGCTTTCATCAAACCCACCAAACATATCCTTATCTTGTATTTTTTACAGGGCTGAAACAGTGCAACAAATTATTATTTAAATAGTTAGCTTTTTCACTAGTTGGTAGAGTGTTCCTCCTCTGATCTGAAGCTTGGCAGTTCAAATCCCGCTCCTGGCATAAACGTAGAGATAGGGGTTGAGCAGTCAGATCCACATTTTGGAGGTGGTATTCCAGCTCCCTCAGATGAATACTGCCATTGTGTCCTTGGACAAGACACTCAAGTTCCCCTGTGGTCACATTTATGTTTGTTGTTGTTGTCCCAGCAGGAGGAGGATGTCTGCGGAGGTGGACCTTCTTCTGCAGGAGGCCAAAGAGAGCATCGAAGCAGCTCAGAACTATCGCAGTGAACTCCAGCTGAGGCTCCATGGACTCAACCAGGCACGAAAACAGGTAGAAGAGCTTAAACTATATCTAAGGCACAGAAACAGGTACAAGAACAAGAGTTTAAAGGTCCTGTATTACACCAAATTCACTCTTTGTAAGCTTTAAGTCATGTTATAATGTTGTTACCTCGTCAAAAACATACCTGGAGTTGTGTTTTGTTTCATTCACACGTCTGAGTCACTCTTTTTTATTTGTCTGTCTACATCTCCAAAGCTCAAAATGCTCCGTTCCACCTTGTGATGTCATGAAGTGTCAGTTTTCAAGTTAACAGCTACCTCTTACCTTTAGTTCAGTAGAGATTGGCAATTCCAGGTCTGAAATTATCCAAATGATTCTAGTGAAGGTGTATGGGGTTTAAAAACACAGTGGAGCACTTCCTGTATTACCACATGACATCATAAGATGGAACAGTTTGTGTGTTTTCAGTTTGAGAGAAGAACTCAGCCTAAATATGCAGGGTCTGTGTGTCAAACATGTGTGAATGAAACAAAACACAACTCCAAGTCTGTTTGTGATGAGGAAACAACATTATAACATAGATCAGAAAATAGCGTAATATGGGACCTTTAAAAGCCAAAAACTAGATAAAACTAGGATTGAAACAAGGCAAGGCACAAGGAAAGTTTATTTGTATAGCAGAATTCGTACACAAAGTAATTCAAAGTGCTTTACAGAATAAGAAAGACATTAAAGTCACAATACAACAAATCAAAACATAAATAATCACAAATAATGATCATAAAATTAACATTAACTAGATACCCATTTGAAGCATTGATCCTAAAGAAATTCTATAAACAGGACCAAATTGGAGCTTTCCTGAATAACAGAAATGGCGTTAAACCATACTATCCCCATGGAGGCGAGCAAGAGATGCCACCTGGCCAAGTTACAGGTCAGATCTGTGGAGAGGTGACCCCGCTCACAGTACGAATGCATGGTTTCACTGTTATTTTTAGCGATGAAAACAGCTGTAATCGATTGAATGCAAGACACATAAGTTTAGATATTCATCCAAAGTGGCTCCTCCCCACTCTTCTGTCTCTCTCTTCCTTCCTCTTGTCCCGACCTGCTTATGACACATGTAAACAACAGCATATCCTGCTGGATACTCGCCTCAGACTGGAGACACACACAGAGCTATATTTAAATTTTGAATGTCTCTCCTCTACCAAGCCCATATGTTTATTTAAACGGTGTTATGCAAAATTTACTTTTAGATTTTAATTTTTGCCCCACAGCTGCTGGTGACTTGTCCGTTTTATGTCAGTTCTAAAACCTGAAATATCACTAGCCAGGTCAAAGTCCTGTGACATAATTTGTTTTAAAATCTGGATTCTCAACATGCCCATTCAAAAATGTACGACTAAATCGATTGTTTTCTTCCTGTTTTTATTTGTGTCTTTTTGTTTGCTCAGACTATGAATGTGTTAAACTTAACCCCCTAAGACTTTTAAGCAGGTCTCAAGCAATGATAAAAAAAAAATACTTTAACTTTTCAGTCCTGTTCAAAAATGTTGTGGAGTAGAAAGTACAGATACTGCTCTCAGATGTAGTGAAGTTTAAAGTAAAAAGTATCCACTTAAAAATTTACAAGTACAAATTTTAGTACTTTAGAGATCTATAGTACATGGTTAGTAGGTTCTACTCTGCACAATAAGACGATATTTTGCCCTTTGCAATGGAAATTATGTTTAAAAGGTGAGTACGTAACATAGAATTTTCATTTAACATTGCAAATAAAACATCTGTGTCCTCAGATAGCATAAGGCTTGAATCAAATACTTTCTAATAACAGTTGTAATGTTGATGTATTCTAAAACCAGTTGGATCTGAATCATCACTAGCTAAACTCCAGCACCTGCAGCCAATCGTTAACCAGTGCTAGTGCAGCCTCTGCAGCTCAGTGAGTGGATTCTGGAGGTTCTGAGCTTTCACATGAGGCCTGTCCATATACTGAGAATGAGACAAACTTGTATGTGCACTTGTAGGTTTAGGCTCTGGACACACAGGTTCAGTTGCTGTTGAATGTGACTATTCAAATTGCAACTTTGAGGCCAGTGCAGTTCATTTTCAGCCCTAGAGCTTTGTAAAAATGGTTCACATTAATCATCAATAATGATTATCTGGCCTAAAAACAGACTCTAATCTCTACTGTTGTGTTTCTCCTGTAAACATCTGGCTCTTGTTATAGCCTTGTCTGAACGCTACACAATGTTATCATCTTTGCATCTAAAACATTTGTGAATCCCTGTGTACTTCCACTGCTGTATTTATAGACGCTCCATTCTATCAGTGCATTATATGAGTGATAACATCTCCAGTGCAGTCGGCCTGTCTGCTTGAGGACTGTCCCTCTCTTCCTGAAGCTTTGGGCTGAGTTTCAGTCATTGTGAAATCAGTGAAGAGGAAGTGAAACGTGGGCCTTTGCAGATCACAAGCTCAACGCTTTCTGAACAAATACGGCCTCCGAAATGAACAGATGAACAGTAGTAATACGAATATGTTACACTGCCTGGGGTCTGCAGGATTTTAAGACTGATGCAAAAATACTACCATGGATACTAATTAAAGTTGCTGTACATATAATATATTTACACACACACACACACACACTGTGGAACATGCCAGGCAAAGCTATAGTTTCCATTACCATGGAGACAAGCAGGTGGCGGACCCCCCACCAAAAATGTTTAGTGTGATGATTGATTCACTTAAAATCTTTATATTGCCTGCAGCAGACAACTAAAGCATCTTCTGACAGAGATTACACTTCGCTGTGATTGGTTAAATCCACTTGAGCAACACAGAGGCTGACCAATAGAAGGAGTGGGTGAGGGAAAAAGTCTGTATTTGAACATGGAACAGACAAGAAGTGAACAATGATATAAAGAGAACCTACATGTGTGATATTGGGGGTGTAAATAAGTATTTATCTGATAACTACTATCATTTATTTTATTCTGTTTTCTTGTTTAAATGTCAATGATAGAAATTAATAAAGCCATTCCAAGTGCTCCCTGGTAAGTGCTCACAGAAAAAAGGTTTGTGGGCCACACATCACGAGAATGTAGCCAAGTGGACAGAAGGCCTCATTTGGGCCTCAGGACATAATGTGAATACCCTTAAAACCGAAGTTTGCAAATATTACATATGACACCTTCTGTATGATATATCTTACACTTGTCCCTCAGGTTCGTGGCAGTTCGAGTCAGGCGCGTGAGGCTCTGAGGAGACACTTCTCCGAGCTTCAGTCTTCGGCCTCTCGTCTTCTGGAGGAGAGACTGTCCGCTCTGCTGCTGGAGGTCAACTCCATCGAGGCCGAGAGCATCAAACCTCTGGACGACTGCCAGGCCCTGATCGAGCACGGGGTGGGGCAGGCCGACGAGCTGCTCAGAGAGGGTACGGGCTCATGATGCATTAGACCAGTGACTCTTGACTCTTGATAGGGTAGGGCCCATGGTAGAGCTGCGAGCACCTCCTTGTTCAGTACATTATAATACATTTAATATGTGAATGGGGCCCCAAGTTACTTTGCACATAATAGGTTGGGCCCTGAGGATGAAAAGGTTAGAATCCTTCCAATCGATTACATTAAACAGTATAAAATTGAATAATATGCAGGGGCTTAAGAAAGTTTTCAGTCCTATTTTTTTTTTTTTTTTAATTTTTACTATGTGGTCATATTCTGAAACATTTATTTTTAATTCTAGAATTTAATGCTGATTAAACTACAAAAGAAACTTCAAAATTAATATTATTTTAATTTAAGGAAAAAATATAAAAATATAAAAAATCAAAAAATAAATTCTAACCCCTGTTTTTGTGATTTTAGGGGAGGCGGCTCTGAGGTGTGGTCTGGGCGAGAAGGAGGACAAACTGGGCAGCTTCACCAAAAAGGCTCTGCACATCCAGCTGGACAGGTAACAAAGTTAAATCTTTTTTCCTGTTTTGCCAGAGCACATGTATATTGTATTAGCAGCTCTTATGGTCAGAATGAGACCACTGTGTGCTGTTTGCGTCGAATTTTAAATTGCTTCATCATCTGCAAACCAGAAAGTGCACTGTGTAGGACCTACATATCTACACATTTTCGGCAAAACTCCGCTGTGGCCACTGAAAGTTGTGAAAAGCTTTTATAAACTAGGATGCTAGAAAAGGGTTAGGAAAGTGACGAATAACTTAAGACCGCTGCAAACTGGTTAAAATGAACAAGTTCTGTTTTTCACGCTTTTAAAACATTGAGTAAAAATCAGGTACAGCGCCTTTAAAATTACCTTTTTAACTTGGATTTCTGCTTTTTTTCCCCAGCCTCCCGGAGGTCCCCGCTCTGGTGGACGTGCCGTGTGTCTCCGCCCAGCTCGATGACTCCCTCTTGGGGGCGCTTAAGGAGAGAGTGTCGCGGCACGGCTCCGTCTCCTCTTACCCTCCGGTGCAGATAGAGGAGCTGCAGGAGCGGCCGGGCGGGGTCCTGGTGCGATGGTGCAAGGTGAGGAAGAGAGAAAGGGCTAGTGGAAAAACTGAAATCGGAAAACCGCAAATAAGAACTGGCGGAGCTAAACGCAGAATCTTTCAATTTCATATCGCCTTGTCGCCGATATTCTCTGATTTTGGGGGTTGGGCCTGGTTAGTACTTGGATGGGAATGTCAGGTGCCACAGCGGGGATGATTATACTGTTGTTGTGTCCTTAGGCAAGACATTTCACCCACATTGCCTAGTATGAAGTGTGAGTGAGAGGCTGATGGCACAGGTGGCAGATGGCAGTTTCACTTTCCATCAGTGTTCCCCAGGGC
This sequence comes from Periophthalmodon schlosseri, assembly GCA_000787095.1. Taxonomy (NCBI): domain Eukaryota; kingdom Metazoa; phylum Chordata; class Actinopteri; order Gobiiformes; family Gobiidae; genus Periophthalmodon; species Periophthalmodon schlosseri. The sequence continues at coordinate 19,976 of KN484526.1, forward strand.
AGCTGTGGCTACAATACCACCACCGAGTGTGAAGTGAACGAATAATGCGCGAAATTGTAAAGCGACTTTGACTGACTGGAAAAAGATGTACATAGATACATTTATTATTATATTTAACTGGTAACTACTACTGCTGCTTACTACAGCTCTTTGGAAACTGCTGTGTATAAAATATGGTGCTGCATGGAGTCTTTTTATGTAAAAAAAAATAATAATAAATTACCCCACGGTTTAGACCAGTGTTTCCCAACCAGGGGTACAGGGACCAGATATGAAGGAAAGGACATAAATATCGACAGTGGCTCAGTTGGTAGAGAGTTTGTCCGCTGATCCAAAGGTTGGGGGTTTGAATCCCGCCCTCCACATAATCATCAGTGGTTGAGCGGTCAGATCCACTGACCCACAGGTTGGAGGTGCGATTCCAGCTCCCACAGATGAATGCTGTCGTTGTGCCTTTGGCAAGACTTAACCCGCCTCGCCCCCAGTGTCTGCGTACACTGGTGTATGAATGTGTGTGAATGGGTGAGTGGTTTCTTGATGTAAAGCGCTTTGAGGGCCTTGAAGGTGGAAAATCACTGTATAAAAATGAGACCATTTACCTAAACAAGAAATTAGAATGGTTGTTATTGGCTATAATAATAATAAAAAAACACAGTTACGCGATATAGGGGGTACTCAGAGTGTGGGACAGCGCTTTGGGGGTACGCAAGACAAAAAAAGATGGGAACCTCTAAAATACATATCTTTCTTGAATTCATTCATATTTCAGTTTTTCCTTGACGTGCTAAAAGTGTGTCCTGTGAATTCAATCTTGATTTTCAAAAAAATACTTTATTTTATTACAGTATTTGTCCAAAAAACAGTATCCAGCAGCCCTAGATGAACAACATGTGATCTCTGTTTTCTGTGTGTAAATGTGCTCCTCAGGTAGACGAGGACTTCGCAGCGGCAGATTTCCGGTTGCAGTGCCGGCGTTCGGGCACCGGGGGGAGCCAGTACGAGGACGCGTACATTGGCAGAGAGCAGGAGTTCCTGGTGCTTCATTTGGACGCGCACACGGATTATCAGTTCAGAGTGAGCGCCCGGGGAGAGGGACGGACCGAGTGGAGCCCATGGAGCATTCCCCAGACAGGCTCCACCACACTGGCCGCACACGGTGGGTACGACACACAACAGGGGGATTTATTCAGGAAGTTTAAAGGTAGTGTATCTAGGATTTTTTCTGAAATCTTGCTTAACTGGGTTGCTAGATATGAAGGGTAAGGAACACTTTACTGTTGCTGTAGGGATATGTGTCCCCATCCTCACTGATGGAGATTGAGTTTTGCGTTAGGGGGAGGCAGTCCTGTCACTCACAAATCCACACGTACTTATACATAGCTATACTAAAGTGATACGCAACATTATTTATGTAGATGTTAAAATTGTCTCCCTAAAATCAATACGGTTAGACAAGGTAATACAGTGAGAGCGATGCGTTAAAGTCTATAGTTAAACAGTGTACAGTACCACACAGTTACAGGGAAGATCAAACTGCGTAACTATTAAAAGAGCTATATTAAAAACATTCACACAATGACGAGACAAAGTAGAGTAGCAGTAAGGTGAAGGTGAAGACAAGGCAGATTCAGTGGGTCTGATTTTCTATGAAGCATGTTTTGAAAAGATGGTAAGAGGCCAACTCTGATGTTTCCGGGGTTCACTCCTGAGGCGCTCGGACAGGAAAGGCACACTAGCTGAAGGTGCTTTTTTTATTTAAGCAGCAGGAGGTCAGGTCCAGACACTAATGTTTGAAACTCATATTAAGTTTTCATTACGGAAGCCCTCTGACCACCTGAGCCTCAGACAGGGTGGGCCCAGGTACCCTCCTGGCTCAATCGTAGGATGCTCTAGACTAGGCCTGTCATGTTAAATACTATATTGACTTATCGTGAGGACTTTTTCTTTGTAAAAGTGGGGTGATATTGGGTATTTTTGTTGTAATACAATAAGATCTGAGCTGTGAAGGGGTGAATAAGTCCCTTTTATGGCTAATTATTGGTACATTCTGCTGTTTATTTGTTGTAACTTACGTCTTTTAATGAAACAGTCTATTTAAAATGGTTTACTGGGATTATCTTGCATTATTTAAATCTTAATTAGTGGCGTAAAGTAGCTTCAATATTATCGTTTATCACAATATTTCTCTCTTGCATTATTAAATCTTAATTAGTGGCGTAAAGTAGCTTCAATATTATCGTTTATCACAATATTTCTCTGTAGCGATATATCGTGCTTCAAAATTTGTTATCGTGACAGGCCTATTTTAAAAAGACTTTAAACCACCCGTTTACGCTTTAAATGAGGGTGAGAGAGGAGGGCTGTGTGCACAGAGTTGCATCTTATGGATGACATTCACATCACTCATAAAGATAATACTTGAAACGTGAATGAACTGTTTGGACACTGATAAACACAAACAGAAGCTCAGTTGACTGTAGTTAAAAGTTCTACATTACACAAAATGAACTCTTGTGAGCGTTACGCCCTGTTATAATCCTCAAAAACATACCTTCACACATATTTGAGTAACCCTTTATTATTAGTCTGTCTACATCTCCAGATCTCAAAACGCTCTGTTCCACCTTGTGATGTCATGAAGCGGTAGTTTTCAAGTTAACAGCTACATTTTACCTTCAGTTTAGTGGAGTTTAGCAGTTCCAGGGCTGAAATGATCCAAATGTAGTGAAGGTGTATGGAGTTCAAAAACACAGTGGAGCACTTCCTGTATTACCACATGACATCACAAGGTGGAACAGAGAACACAGTGGGCACTTCCTGTATTACCACATGACATCACAAGGTGGAACAGAGTGTTTTTAGTTTGAGAGAAGTCAAATAAATATGCAGGGTTTGTGTGTTAAACATGTGTGAATGAAACAAAACAAAACGCCGGGTATATTTTTGATGAGGAAACGACATTATAACATAGATCAGAAAATAGCGTAACACTGGACCTAGAACATGACCTAGAACAATGCACTGTTCCTTTTTAAGAGAGCAAAATACAGTAGTTACTCATAGATAATGAAGCACCTCTCTGTAGACGTCCTCTCTCTCTGATTGCCTCCCCCTCTCTCTTCCCTGTGTCAGAGTGGTGTCCTGGGACGGAGGGCTACGTGCTGAGCTCCAGGAGGAACATCGCGCTCAGAAACGACTCCGTGTCTCGCTGCTGTGTCCTGTACTCCAGAGGCCCCACCTACTTCTGTGGACAGACCCTCACCTTTAAGTAGGCGGTACACTGCTCTACAGAAAAAAAAAAAGAAGCTTTTATTTAATAGATTGCGTTCGTGTGACGTCACAATATTCTAGAGTCCCTGTGGTTTGAACTGAGATGGAGACAGGTCAGGATTCGATGGTGGAAATTCCTGTTTAACTGTCAGATCACAGATGTGTTGAAATGGTTTATGGTTAATATCTCTGTAATTACTGGACCTGTCCACATGAAACAAAAACTGGCATAAACTTCAACCTCTTCTCTGTCAGTATATGTATAAAAAAGTGACGTTATTTTTTTCACGATAGCTTCAGAAAGTGGAGCCGTTATTCAACCCTTATGATTGTTGTCGGTTGAAAGGACTTTAAGCCGTAAGACTAATGTGACAACAGTTGCTAGAGTGTTTGTCCACTGATCTGAAGGTTCGCGGTTTGAATCCCGTGTGTCTGCGTACACTGGTGTATGAATGTGTGTGTGAATGGGTGAGTGGTTCCTTGATGTGAAGCGCTTTGAGTGTCTTGAAGGTGGAAAAGCGCTATATAAAAATGTGACCATTTACAAAGGCAAGTTTTTGGAGCCAGTCTCTAACAAACATTGATGAGGTTCAGGATCATAAGTTTCTTTCAAAAACAGTGAATCTCCCGTAGAGTTATATAGGCCCCTGCCCTCCGTCTGAAATGATGATCAGCAAATTCTAGAAGGTGAATGTGACCTCTTGAATAAATGATAAACTGTTGATGTTTGTGTTCAGGATCAGTGCCGTGGGGGCGCTGGATCACAGGGACAGTCTGGGGGTCTGTGTGGACGACAGCAGAGGACAGGAGTCTCTGCAGAGGGACCAGGCCGTCTGCATATCCACCAATGGTACGAAGGACAACACTACATCACAAGAACATCTCTCAAAGAAGGGACCAGTGCACTCATTTAAGGGGGCATATTATACAAAATCAACTTTTATGAGCTTTAAGCATGTTATAATGGTCTTCCCTCATCGTTAGCTTTCTCAGTTCTATTTTGATTGATTCATGCATGTTTGAGTTGCATTGTCTTGCATTCGAGGGTTTAGGCAAGGCAAGTTTATTTGTATAGCATTAACTTACAGAGGAGGTATTGTAAAAAATCGACTTATTGGAGCTGTCTACCATGTTATAACGTTGTTCCCTCATCAGAGCGGCTCTCAAACATCCATGCATGTTTGAGTAATTTAGCAATCTCTCTCAGGCCCTATTTGAACCCTCCTTAGGCTTGTGGGCAGAGCTTTGGACAGAATCTTACATCTAACCTATGTTACCCATGCTCCCACATGACAATTCTCCATAAATATACAAAAACATGATACAAAACAACACTATAGCTTCTGTTGTGGAGTTCCTATAAGCAAAACAAAGAATAAAATGAACTAGAAGTTGTCTTGAATCAAAGAGCCTGATTTATTAAAGCAGTTGTGCACAATTGTAAAGAGCTGCCTGTCTTGCCCTAAGATGTGTCAGTGTCAGTACAAACAGCATATTTATACCACACAGATAAGAATTATATGAACCAGAAAACCAGTTTAGACCCGTTTAAAGGAGCACAAGGCCACTTCTTGGGACATAGGATAAGCAGTTCGTCTAATATGTATCAGAACTAAGAGTTAAGAAACTGGGCCTAAATTTACAATTTACAACAAACAAAATATAAAATAATGATCTATGTATCCGTTTAAAATGTCTCTCTTCTTGCTTCTCTCTTTCTCTCTCATTTCAGGTGCAGTGTTCGTTAACGGTAAAGAGATGACCAATCAGCTGCCGGCGCTGATTTTGGGCGCGGCTGTGACCTTTGACATGGAGGTGGTTAGCGTCCAGCCCGGTCTCCACGGCGACGGGGCGAGTGTGGCCAAACTGCGTGTTACGATTGGCTCAGGGAACAGGGAAGTGGTCTTTGATTGGCTGGTGGAGCACAGCCTGGACGCGCTGTTCTTCGGCTGCTCCTTTGCTCACTCCGGGTGGAAAGTACTAGTGTTTTAGAGCTGCGGTGCGTTCAGGTGCCCCTCGGAGGTCGGAAGTCAGAGTTTTCCCAGATTTCAAGACATCAAATTGGAATAGTTGAAAGGTGATAGGGTTAGAGCGGAAATGGAGGACAGGTGTGTAAAATCGTCAGATTTTTGTGTATGAAAAAAGGGCCTGTTCCTGATTTTTTTTTCTATGTATTTGGGCAGAATTTTTCTCATCCCAGTACAGATATATTCTATAGCTCTTGATGTCAAAATAAGTCCACTGTGTACTGTAACTATAAAGCGTTTTATTGTCCAAGAATCAGGAAGTGTGTGGTTAGCATGCTAGTTGTCGTTAGCATCAGGACGACGGCAAAACTCTGCTCTGGCCTCTGAAAGCTGTGAAAAGCACTTAGAAAGTCATTGATGCGAACACTTAGGATTATGTTGTGATTTAAGGCTATACAAAAATGAACTGAACTGGATTTAATCACAATACTTACTTAAAAGTGCATATGACAGGTTTTCATGTTTTTCTAATTATTCCTTGGTTCAGTGGGGGTAGCACCTGTGTGAAATATTTATCATGGTTTTACAGTTAAGTGGCAGCTTGTGGACAAAAAGTTGAGAAGAAAAGCACAAAAATACAGGAAGTAGTGGTGAGTTTTAAAACGCCTCTATCTACGTCATCCAGAATTCAAGGACAATTTACACACAAAGAAGGCATTTTTTTCCTCAGTTTAAACCTCCATTTAACAAATAAGGAGTTCTTATTTATTTTTATTTGTCAGATAAAAACTAGTTTGTAATGTAGGTAAGTTTTGGCCCTTTTTACATTATGGTTGCTGGGTAACGGTTATGAAATTACCTTTATGTATGTCATGTCTACTGCTCTTGGAAGTAAAATTTGCCAAAATGGAAAAAAATACAAAAAACTAGGCAAACCTTTAGTCAAATCTTAAATATGATAATGTTGGCTATGTTTGGTGAAATGAGTAATCTGACCTGTCATATGCACAACTTAAAGGTCCTATATTACACCATACATCCTAAATTGACTCTTGTGAGCTTTAAGCAAAGTTAACATGCTGTTACCTCATCAAAAACACACCTGGAGTTGTGTTTTGTTTCATTCACACACGTTTGAGTAATCCGTTACCTACATCTGTCAACATCGCCAAAGCTCAAAAGGCTCTGTTCCACTTTGTGATGTCATGTAGTCGTAGTTTTCAGGTTAACCATTACCTTTTACCTTTAGCTCAGTAGAAATGGGCATGATTCTAGTGAAGGTGTATGGAGTTTAAAAACACAGTGGAGCACGTCCTGTATTACCACATGACATCACAAGGTGGAACGGAGTGTTTTCAGTTTGAGAGAAGAACTCGTGTGCAGGGTTTTGTGCGTTAAACATGTGTGAATGAAACAAAACACAACTCCAGGTCTGTTTGTGATGAGGAAACAACATTAGAACATAGCTCACATTGGGCCCTTTAAAATCCCGACCTCCGAGGAGCACTTGAATGTAGCAGAAGAGTTTTCACCAAAATGTGGACCAAGACCCAGACCTCAGGCTCAGAAGTGCACACATTCGCAAATCAGTGTCTCCATGTCAACCACTTATTTCAAATGTAGCTTTGCAGAAGGCGGTACTAGAAATACAACATGTGTTTTTGTATTTAAAAACTAGCCTTTTTATTTGTACATGAACAATGCTATGGAAACATTTGGTGACTTAATGATGCAATTTTGTTTTTTAATATTTAGTTTTAGCTTGTTTGGTGTTGTTAATTACTGCTAGCCTTTTGTTTGTTACATCACTGTGAAAATACAGTTTAAAGCTCCCATGTTATGCTATACAGATTTCTGGGGGGCTCTAAAATCGTGTTATAATCTATTTTTCTCCTCAAAAACATACCTGGAGTAGTGTTTTGTTTCATTCCCCCTCTCTGTCCCCCCCTCGCTGGACCACAGATCTCATGCCCCCACCTTGTGATGTCATCAGGTGGTAATCCAGGAAGTGTTCTCCTTTGTTTTTAAACCCCATTGACTTAAATTTGACTGATTTAGATCATTTCCGTGCTCAAATTTACTTCACTACACACTATTTTTAGCCTGATGAACATGCCAGTTCCACTTTACGGTATTAAACTTGTTTATCTCCATGGTGACAAGCAGGTGGCTCAACTAAACCAAGTAACAGGTCAGATCTGTGGAGAGGCGAGTCCGCTTGCTAACTGAATAGATGCAAGATAGAAGTTTAATACCATATTGTGGAACACTGAAGACAAAGCAGTGACTTCAACATGGAGACAAGCAGGTAATGCATCCTCCATCAGAAAAGTTACACAGTGCAGCTTTATACGGTAGTTATACAGTTCCACAGCATGAAAGACCAAGGCTGTGTTGTCCAGATGTACTTTAAAAAGCGCAAATAGTGCGTAATATAGGAGCTTTAAGTTACACAGTTATTCTACATTTTGTTTTATAAATATTTAACATTGAGGAGACTTGAGCCTATGACAATGATTACGCTGTTACACTGTTTTTAAATGTTTTGTGCAAAGATAATCTGGCAGTATTCACCTGAACTGCGTCATTGTAGCAGGACTCGGGTTTTGTTGAGTCCGGTTTACAAAGTGTTGATGCTGTTAATAATAAAACGTAATCACGTGACTATTCTTTGTGGTCTTTTGTTTTATTTGTCACGAATTAATAACTATAAAAATAATAATGCATTTTATTTATAAGCGCTTTTCAAGACACCCAAGGACACTGTATAGGATTGTCTGAACAGGTCAGTTTTGACTCGTGATTTCGAGAGGAAGGAGGGAGGAAAAGGGAGTCGATGTTGCGAAGGTCGGGTGGGAGTGAGTTCCAGAGCCGGGGAGCAGAGCGGCTGAAGGCTCTGTCCTCCTTGGTAACGAGACGGGCCGAGGGAGAGTTGAAGAGATTAGATTAGATAATTCTCTGTTAATAGGTTGCGTTCACGTGTCATCAAAACTTTGCAGAATTCTTATAGTTTAAAACTGAGCTGCGACAGGTCAGAATTCAATGGTATCAATTCTATTCCTTAGTATCGAAAATCGAGTTTTAAATTTTAGTATGGTAACAACACTAGTTTGAAATAACTACCGTAAATGATAATATTGAAGTCAGTGCGAGTCAGTTGTGCAAAATAAACCACAACAATGCAGGTAAAAAAAAAAAAAAAAAAATCCAAAATGCACAAGGAAGACATTTTAAACATTGATTTTGCAAAATAAAGGTGTTGTCGTTTATTTTTATTTTTCAAATCATAACTGTCATTATGGTTGCTAGGTAACATGGCTGCCTGTGTCCAAGGAAGTAAAATTAAAGGTTGTTTTGATTCAAATTCGAGGACACTGGCCACAGCCTGACGGACTTCTCTCTGCTTCCCACAACAAGTGGTGGTTGAAAATGGATTCCTTTGAGACGATTGACCTGAACGGGTTTGAGGAGTTGATGGAGATTTTTGCAGGAACTCTCTCAGATTTCAAGTCGCAAAAACAGCCCAAAACGACAGAAATCAAACCGGAACCGAACAGCAAGCCGAAAACGGAGGAAGCAAAAACGGATGTCGTCAAAAATGAGGCTGTATTTCTGGATGAGGCTACCGTGATGAACTGCGACGAGCTACACTATGAACCCGTGGGTAGACAACCTGAGCAGAACCAGCAAAATGTACCGTTATTGGACCTTCAAAACCCACAGGACCAGCAAAATTTATCGTTATTGGACCTTCAAAACCCACAGGACCAGCAAAATTTACTACTATTGGACCTTCATATTCAGGAAATTCAGGAACTTCTGCTGTCTTTGGCCGCTGAGGACCAGGAAAATGAGAAATATTCAACCTCACTGGTCTCTCAGCATGAACAAAATCCGCAAGCTCCTGAGCCAATCGTGAACCAGCTTCAACCACCACTTGCTTCAACACAACCCGCGTCCAGTCCGTCTGTCTACTACGGCCAACAAGTCACGTCTCATTCGACGGCTGTAGGCGCAAGGCCACAACAACGTCCACAGCCATTGGTCCGTCAGGAAGAGCCATCAGCCAATCAGAATCCGGCGCAGAGCCAAGCCAACATAATGAGAAATCAGCCAACACAGTGGCAGTGTCCTCTTCACCAGCATTACGTGCCACAGCGGTCTTATCTAGCTCCAGGCCTCGCCACTCAAATTTTTCGCCAGGAAGTAGCTCCTCAACCACATCCTACGCCACTGGCCAATCAGCACCGACCTCAGCCAGCGTCCAATCACGTTCAACCGTACATCCAGGCTCAAATCTACCCAATGACACGAAACCTACGGAGCATCCGACCAAAGGGAAGCCAGCAACAGATATGGCCCTGTAACTCTAACCAGAAGTTGACCCCTTACGGATTCCTCATCCCAAACCCGGCCAATCCGCCTCCAGCTGCAGGGAACTTCCCTTATCCCGAACTCATCCCAGAGTCCAGGATCCGACAGATAGGGATTTTCAATGGACAAGTGATGTACCAGATCCTGCCGTTAGGGACACAATAAGACAGAAGATCATGTGAATTCTGCAGAAAGAAGACACACTAAACCACTCTCTTAAAAAAAAAAAAAAAAGTAAATAAAATGATAAACTTAACTAAAATCTTGTCTAGTTTTTTTCTGAAATTGTAAATATAATTATGTTAACTATGTTATAGAGAAATTAGTTGTCTAACCTGTCATATGGACTTTAAACTTCAGGTTTGTGAGTCAATACAGTAACCCCAGGAACTCATACAATAAGTTTAAAAAGCTTCAACAAAACCTACTCTGGCCTGTTAACATACAAATACATGTTTTGGTACATTGTGGTCTCTATAAATTTAAAGCAACAATTTACAAGTAGTTTTTAGACTTTAATGGTTGACTGTTTATATTTAAACATGTCACATTTTTGTATTTTTTTTACAGCAATAATTACCAAAAATATCCAGCATCGAGTAGAAAATGTTGCTGCCTGAAAAAAAAAAAAAAAAATACAATTGTGCTTAAAGGTCCTATATTACACAAAATGGACTCTTGTGAGCTTTAAGCAAAATTAAAATGCTGTTACCTTGGTCAAAACATACCTGGAGTTGTGTTTTGTTTCATTCACACATATCTGTGTGATCCCTCAGTCGTCCAGGTCTGATCCATAGCAAAAGAAAAATAAAATCGGATGGATGAGGAGCCAAACGTCTTCACTTCTACAACGATTTGTCCAGTCGACAGATTTTATTTTTCTTTTGCTTCTTTCACCCATGTTTGAGTAACCCTGCATTATTGGTCTGTCTACATCTCCAAAGCTCAAAATACCCTGTTTCACCCTCTGATGTCACAAAGCAATAGGTTTCAAGTTATCACCTGCCTTTTACCTTTAGTTCAGTAGAGATTGGCAATTCCAGGGCAGAAATTAACCAAATCATTGTAGTGAAGGTGTATTAAGTTTTAAAACCCAGTGAGGCACTTCCTGTATTACCACACGACATCACAAGGTGAAACAGAGTGTTTTCTGTTTGAGAGAAGAACACAGCCTAAATATAATACATGCAGGGTTTGTGAGTTAAACGTGTGAATGAAACAAAACACAACTGTGGGTGTGTTTGTGATGAGGAAACAACATTATAAGATAGATCAGAAAATAGCGTAATATGGGCTCTTTAGATCTGTAGCTTCACCAAATCGAATGAAAACCAAAACAATGTATATAATATTTGCAAAACTGAAATTTCTAAATGTTTTACTGAATTTCACAAAGTGATATGGATCAAAATATAAAAAATTGGTGCAACAGAATTCTACAAAGTTTCAAGTTGACATTTACACATTATTAAACTGGAAAACTGGAGGTATGGATTGAAAGTAATAGCAAAAAAAACTTGATTTGATGGGAAATTGGTGTCACCATTATAAATAAGTAGAAATTTGGAAGTTGGTAGAAAAAAAAACAACTTTGGTTTCTAGATCTATGAGCAACAATTAATGAAAAAAATCTAGTCCTTTATATTTACAGTTCTTGGTCGAGACGTGGAGCGAATCTTAAATGGACCCGAGTGGCACGATTATGGTCATTTACATAAGGTTACGTCGATACTCCAACTAGTATCATCTAAACTGAGCAGGTATCGATACTAAAAAAAAGTCACATTCACAGGAAAGAAATGAACCTTTCCTGAATATCTTTAGAATGATCTTGAGCTGTATCAGAACAAATATAAGACACATAGACTAGTTTACGCCCATGGACCACTATGGAACCTACTGGACGACAGAGGGATTACACAGATATAAGGCCACATGGGAATAGAAAAGAAAGTACTAAGATTTGTTGAAAATAGTATTGAAATAGAGTTTGAAATTTTAGTATTGCGAACACTACTGCCTTACCCAACTTTTCTCCTGAGTACATTTTGATTTCCCCCTTAGCAAGGATCAATTTAGACAGATTTCAGTCCGTACTTCCTCCTTTCACTGTTTGAAAATCTGACAACTTTCAACCTGATTTTTGAGTAGTAGTAAACCAAGATGTGTTGACTTTTTCAAGAAGTTAATTTAGCAGTGATTGCAACCTTCTAGGGCTGTAATAATAATCATCATAATAGTAATAATAATAATAATATTGCCTTATACTATAGTCATCATTCATTCACTCCACATTCGGTGATGTAAGCTACTATTACAGCCACAGTTGCCCTGGGGCAGACTGACGGAAGAGAGGCTGCCAGTCTGCGCCGTCTGCCCCTCTGACCAGCACCAACACTCACACACACAAAACTTTCATACTAGGCAAGTTGGGTGAAGTGTCTTGCCAAAGGACACACCAACAGAACTTTGTCCAAGCGGGAATCGATCCGCCAACCTTCGGGACTGGGGGACCACTGCTCTAACCACTGAGCCACTGCTACCCCGGCTGCAGTCCTTTAGTCATTTAAATCGACTAAAATTGGTGGTTATTTGGATTATAAAGATTTATATGGGACAACAGCAGAAAGTTTATTGAGTGAGCGACTTAGCTACAGATTTGGTATTTTTTGGCATTTATATGCAAGATTAAACTCATGATTGACAAGTTTAATTTGTCTTTATATAAATATGTTGTTTCCTGGTACTTTGTTCTGCATAAACAGTTGTTCTTGGATGAACTCCCCCTGCAGATGTAGGCTTGTGAGTGCAGTTTGGGTCAAATACACACAGATACAGAACAGTTTAGAGAGCTTTTGCCACGCCCCCATTTTAGTCAACAAATCGAGTGACAAAACAAGTTTTTAGTCAACCAAGAATTTTAGTCGCCTTCAGCTCTACAACCTTCCCTAGATTTTCCAACAGGATCTTGGTCACATTTTAAGATGACCGTACCCAAAAGGACCAACTATATTTTCTTATAATTAAACAAAATGTCATAACCGTGCCACTCTTTTCCATGTAATTCCACTCTTTTTAAGGCAGAGCATTTAACATTCAAATATTCAAGTTTTACAAGTTACAGTTCAAGTTTGTTTCCTCTATATCTTCATCTCTCGTCTTCCACCTCGGCTCCGTTCATCGCATCCGAGCAGTTTTTGAATTCATCCGACTCAATATCCGGTTGTGATTCGGCGGCGGTCTCCCAGTCCTCTTCCTCCTCCTCCTCTTCCTCCTCTGTGTTGGTACTCCGATCCAGTTTAGGTTTTTGCAGTTTCTGAATGTCCCGCAGTTTGGACATGGCGGAGTCGATGGTTGCCGTGGTGATGAGGTTGAAGTCGTGCATGCTGACCAGATGAAGGAGGAAGTTTCGGCACAAGTCGTTCTGGACGATGTACGGCCCGTGGAGATCGGCGAACAGAAGGCACGCTGTGTTCATCTGGTTGTCTGCGATAAACCTGGAAATAACAGAAGTGGTAACAGCATTACTATTACTGCTTTTTACATTTAAAGGAGCACTATGGAACTTTTCTAGTAGACGGTCTGCTAATCGCTTGTCTTTATTGATAAGTTATAGCTTTGCCTGGAATGTTACACAGTATGGCATTAAATGTATGCATGTATTTCAACACAGGTGAACAAGTGACACCACCAGGCCAAGTTACAGGCCAGGTCTAAGAAGAGGCAAGCCCGCTCACTGTGAGAATGCAAAAAAGATATGTTTAATGCTGTACTGAGGAACATGCGTGTACATTTTCTTTGCACTACTGGGATATTTTGGGTTATTTTTAGGCTATGTGCAGCATAAATTAGTTTCAATATTGTCGTTTATCGTCTATATTTACTTCAGCAATATATCGAACTTCAAAATGTGTTATCGTGACAGGCCTAGAGACAAGCAGTTAGTGTTTATTAACCTACTAGGTGTGAAATGTTTGGTAGAAAACATCATTTCCTAATGTTATAATTCTTGTGTTCACTGACCCGTGTTTCATGACGTGGAGGTTCCAGAGCTTCATGATTTCTTTCTCTCCTTCGTTGACGTCCGTGAAGTCTTCAATTTGCTGCAAAACAAAATTCTGTTGGTTTACGCTTAGGAACCAGATTATCACATAGTATTAAATGTTCAAATACTAGTCCAGACCGCATCAAGAAAAAAAAAAAACATAGCCCCCCTCAAAAGTGGCTAACCTCATTATGTGAATAACTTTGGAGCCAAAATCACACTAGAGAAACACACGAGCAACAACATAACTGTATCCACATAGGGATGGTATATTGATGATCTCTGATACCTGTGATTGGTCCCATATTGAAAATTTAGATGGAATTTGCCACAGATATTTTCTCAGCACTGGCCCAGTCTGTGTGAAATTATTAATGTATATCCCAGAAAATACATTTTGTTCTTAGTTTCACAACAGAGATAAGTTATAGTGAAGTTTTCAAATAAACGTAACTTAAATAAATTTGGTCTGTACTGTAGATTTTAAAAGCTTAAAATCAGTATCAGCAAATATCGGTTATCGGCCACAACAGCAATACAAATACCAGATCTCTATCGGTGCAAAAAATCCATAGTGGACAATCCCTATTCCACATGGTCTTGACTTATGGAGGTGGCCACATATTGTGAGCCAGTCCGTGTCTCTCAAGTACTAACCATTTCTACGCCTAACCCATGACTCAATCAGGTTTCAACTGTAGACTGTATAAAGAAGTGGACTAAGTGAGTGTGACGTCACCCACAGCGTTCAGCTCCAGTCAGATGAAGCTCATTGAGGCTAACAGTTATAGGGGGAAGTTGGAGCCAAGTTGCATAACATCATAGCAACCAAAGAGCCAATCCGGACTGAGGCTGTTGAAGGTAATGCCCATTCCCTTAGCAACGCTGTCAATCAAACCTGTTGCGAACGCATGTGAGAGCAACATCGGGAAAAGAAGACGCCTGATTTGTCTGTTATTAATGTCACATTAGCGAAATAAAAATACCAGGATCATGTAGAGCGGGTTAATGCGAATATTTAAGACCAAAATGACGAGACTGACAGCAGCAGTTATGGAGAGAGGGACGACAGTTTTTCAATGTAAAGTAAATTGAAGCCAGAGTCAATGGAGCCAGAAGTGCACCTATGATCACTTCCTATTTGGAACGCAGCGGCTAGCACAGGTTAGCTATGTCCATTCATATATACAGTCTATGGTTTCAACTTAAACAGGATTAAAACAGGCCTAAATGTTGCTGTACCTTGATGGTCTTCTCCTTGAGCCAGTCGGGGTCCCTCTCGTCCTCGCTGTCCCGGTCCATCTCCTGAGCTCGGAGCGGCATACAGCAGTCACTGTGGAAGTACAGCCTGTTGTGTCCGCTGATGTAGGTCCTGGTCTGGTCTCGCTCTCCGTCCTCAGACTCCAGGAACTCTGAAAGACTCGGCTTCAACCTCCGAGGCCTGGAACACACGGTTAAACTCATGAGGCCAAGACTACATATAGTACGAATATGGAAAAAGGCCTGTCACCGTAAAATTGATACTAAAAATGAGCATATATATATAATATTGAAACTACTTTATGCCTTTGACACAAAAACCTAACCTAAGGAGGGATCAGCTGGGAAACCCTTACTATATCGACTTATCTTTCAGTATGTGATAGGAGGAACAAGAGCTGTAGTAAGTTGAATTATGAATTTCTAGGACTCATTATAGATACAAACTAATTACTTAAGTGTTGCATTCAGCCATTTATTTCTTGAAATTCATATTTTTCAACAATATTGTACATGTAGAATACTTTTTTGGGATAATTCTGCTTTACGGTTTGGTTTCAATATTATCGTTTCTATATTTACGTCAACAACATATTGCTCTTCAAAATGTGTTCTCGTGACAGGCCCAGTTAGTTATAGTGTCTATAATGAGTCAAAAAAGTTACTTATTCGACTCTCCATAGCTCTTATCGTACTGCAAAGAAATAAATAAAATTCCCACTGCAAAAGAAAACACAATAAATATTGAGCCCCCAAAAATATAGTTGCATGTTTCATTTACTAATCGAAAGTCAATATAGTAATTATCTTAACAGGTCTATATTTTGTACATGGTTCCTTTTTAAATAAATACATAAAAATAATAATGATAATATGTAAAAAGTGAAGGATCTGAAACACTCAGAAAGGTCACAATTATTTAAAGGTACACTATGTAACTTTTCTGATGGAGGATCTGTCAACTGTTTGTCTCAGTGGAAATTTTACTGCTTTATCTGGAATGCTCCATAGTATGGCATCATCTCCATGGAGACAATCAGATGGCACCACAAGGCAAGTCACAGGTAAGCTCTGTGGAGAAGTAACCAAGCTCAAAGTAGAATGCGTAAAGGAGACAATCAGATGGCAAGTAGAATGTGTATTTATTCAAGGTATATTTGGGCAATAAAAACACTTGAATACACTAAATGAATAAATGCAATGCCATACTGCGGAACATTTCTGGCAAAGCTGTAACAGAAAGGTTACATAGTGCAGCTTTACATGCCTTTTGTTACCAAGAGATTTGCTAGATTTTGCCACTGCCTAGGATCCAGAATACACACTTGTTCAATACTTTACGAAGATGTGAGTCTGGTCGCATCTTCGCCATTTTCAAATGGGCGTGACTGACAGATGGATTAGCCAATCATTTAATTTTAACCTAATCAGCCACGTGATATATTAACTTTTTGAGCACGACAGTTTTTTTTTCACTTTTTGCACTGAAGAGCCTGCCTAGGATCCAGAACACACATTTGTTCAATACTTTACGAAGATGTGAGTCTGGTCGCATCTTCGCCATTTTCAAATGGGCGTGACTGACAGATGGATTAGCCAATCAAGGACACGCATGGTCCGTCCATGTTGGAAAAAATTAATTAAATATCACAGGGGAATATAGCAGATTTCTGCAGAATCAATGAGTGGAGCCAGGATTTGCCAGGCAACTGAAGAGCACCAAAAGGACAGAACTCCAAGAATCACCCCTGCCTGCTAAAATTGTACAATAAAACTATATTGTGTTAAACGGGGTATTCAGACCTGCAGACAAGGAGGTGAGTGACCGCGGTGCGTT
>KN484526.1:36820-58580 GCA_000787095.1 Periophthalmodon schlosseri
ATGTCCTGAGGGTTTCCAGCGTAAGAGCCGTCGTAACAGTCGTTTATGGAGACCTCAATCCGAGCGCCTTTAGGATGAGGCTGAGGAGAGACAGGAGCAGTGAAGAACAGGGCTCAAGAAATCACTGCTTAACAATTTAACAGTGATATTTTTATTCAGTTGGTAGCTTTCAATAGTTTAGTATGTTAAACGTTAAAAGAGCCATTTTTGAAAACATTTATAAGTAATAGTAAAAGCAAGTAGTAGGATAAGGTACAGATATTTTAAAGGTAAATTTGTCTTCAGTATTTGACCCATGCTTCAATGCTGCCTGGAACAGTGGTGCCTACAGAATAGCTTACAAAGTATGGAGTGAATGAAAAAAATACTACAGTGTAGTGCAGGCATGTCCAAGCTATAGCCTGGGGACTAAATGTGGCCCTCAGATACATTTTTCTTGACCCTCAGGCTTCCTGGTGAATTGGCCAAAATTACCATTAGCAGCACTTTCTACTGCAAGCTTTTTTAATCTACTTTTGAGACCCTGGTGAAGCGCTTTGAGGCTTTACTCATTTGTAAATGTAACACATTTGAACTTTATTTTATACTGGTATATTATTATTAAGAGGCCTCCCCACATAGACAAAGATTAGGCGTAGTAGCAGTAGTAGTAGTAGTAGTAGTAATAGCATTTGTACCAGTAGTAGTAAGTGGCAGTAGTAGTAGTATAGTAGTACAATAGTATAACAAAGTAACAGTAATAGTAGTATAATAGTAGTAAGCAAGTCCTTACAAAATAGTTGAATATGAAGCGTAGTAATGGTTACTACCGGTAGTATTGGTAGTAGTTATAGTTGTAGTAATAGTAGTAGTACAAGTACAGATCCTCACCACATAGTTGAATAGGAAGCACAATCACAGTAGTATTAGTAGTTAAAGTAGTGTAATAGTAGTAGTATAATCCCTTACCACAAAGTTGAAGATGAAGCGTAGCAATGGTTAGCAGTATTAGTAGTAATAGGTGTAGTAATAATAATAGTACAAGTACAGGTCCTCACCACATAGTTGAAGATGAAACGTGAGTGCGACAGTTTGAGGTGTTTGAGGAGGCTGTAGAGTTTCCTACAGTTGATGGTGCACCAGGGGCAGTGCAGGTCGTCTCTGGCCTCAGTCTGCTGACGGGTGTTGTGGTTGTACTGGAACTGAACACAGATAAAACATTTATATCAACAATGTGTTTTTGGACAAGAATTACAGTTGAGATGGGGGGAAAGGGGTACATGGAAAACCAGAAAGTTAATGGAAACACAAATCCAAGTTCCTCTTACCTGGTAAAAGATGCGTAGTTTCTGTCGTGGTTCAGACAAGACCAGCTCTTTTTTCATTTGTACATCCATGTTTACAGACTCTTTAACAGCTGAAAACAAGAAAAGGTAATAAATACATTTAATAATTTACATACTTTAGAAATGTTTCAGAAATGTGATTTTAAGACGCAACTGTCAATAGTCAGTTAAAAAACGAACAAACAAAAAACCAACATTGGGAGCTTAGTTAGTTGCAATTTGTCAAAAAATATACCGGTATGTCTGTACTGTATTTAGTTATCGATCTGGTTGGAGCCCTGTTTAGTTTTGATCTAGATTTGCTTTGGTCTTGGATTAGATCCAGGTTTAGTCCTAATTTTGATGTGTGTGGAAGTATGAACAAACATTTATTATTTTCTAATTACAAAAGTAGATACTAAAACTAATGATGCTTTGATTTTTTTACTGCTATAAAAATCCTTTACTGCAAAACCACCACCTGATCTTTACCTTGCGTAGGTGATGCCATCGTCCTGGTTTCCAGGTTGACGTCAGAGTTGACTTCCTGGTTGACTTCCTGGTTGACTTCCTGGTTGGTGTCGGTGTTCCGGGTGGACAGAGGTTTTGTGGTGGGGGCAGGGGGAGTCTCTGAGCTGTCACTAGTCCAGCGAAGCGTGAACTGAAGAGTGGGACCTTGGGAGAAGTTTTCAAATGGAGGCAATCGCTGGAAAGGAAAACATCGGGAATAGGTTAGGGTACAATCCTGGACCAATAATTCAAACATTTCAATGCAAGGATCACCAAAAAGTATTTGGCTTCATAGTACCAGCTTTAATAGATGTTTCAAAACTAAAAATAGGACTAAACTTTAAAATATCCGAGACAAGACAGCTTGTAAAAAGTTGCATTCTTCAAGAACTCATCAAGGCTGTATTCGCTCTTGCACACACGTATCAAAATTGGGATTAACTCGAACTATACCCCGAACTAAAGCTGGACTAAACCAAAAAGTTTGAACGCAGCCTAAATCTGCAGTAGTTCAGCTGGTAGAGATTACTCCACTTAGCCCCAAGATGGAAAAATTGTTTAAATGTCTGCACTCTATGGGTCCTCTTTATTTGAGGGAGTTACTGCAGCCCTATACTCCACCCAGAGCCCTGAGGTCAGCTGACCAGCTCCTGCTGCTGTGCCCAAAGCCAGGCTCAAGACCAGAGGTGACAGAGCCTTTTCTGTGGCAGCTCTCAGATTATGGAACATCACCCTCTGACTGTCAGATCCTCTCAGTCTTTAACACAGTTGAAGACTGAGAGGACAGAACCCACCTCTCCCTGGCATTTAGTACTAGCTAAACAGGATATCTTGGTGTTTTATTGTTCTTTTCCTATGTATCATATTATCTGTATATTTGTTTTTTGTTGACTTTTTATGTGACGCACTTTGGGCAGCTGAAGTTGTTTTTAAATGTGCTGTATATATAAAATTTAATTTAACTGAAGAATGCCAGCCATGTCTACCAGTTTGTCCCAGGGCAGCTGTGGCATCATTACCAGTAGTTTACTCATTGAATATCCACAATGTTTAGTAAAGTATGGTACTGTAACATTTTAAGAAAATGAATTGGTCAAGCACTAAACCAGGTCTAAACCAGATCTACGGCTGCGTTCACACCGGTTTGGTCTTGGTTGGAGCCCATTTTAGCCCTTTAGTACTGATCTTGTTGTGGTCTAACCCAGGTTTAGTAGCTAAAGAAGGACTTGAATAACGCAACCTCTAATACTTAAAACATATCTATTGTCAATTAAGAGACGCTGTAAAATTATCAGGTTTTCAATTTCTCTACATACACTACCAGTCAAAAGTTTGGACACACCCTCTCATTCAATGTTTTTTTTCATTTATTTTTATTACTTTCTACATTTTAGATGCATACGGAAGACATCAAATATATGAAGCAAAATATATGGAATTATGTAGTAAAGAAAAAGTTAAAGAGCCCATATTACGCTATTTTCTGATCAATATTATAATGTTTCCTCATCACAAACAGACCTGGAGTTGTGTTTTGTTTCATTTGCACATTTCACACAAAAATTATATTTAGGCTGAATTCTTCTCTCAAACAGAAAACACTCTGTTCCACCTTGTGATGTCATGTGGTAATACAGGAAGTGCGCCACTGTGTTTTTTAAACTACATACACCTTCACTAGAATCACTTGGATGATTTCAGCCCTGGGATTGCCAAACCCTACTAAATGAAAGGTAAAAGGTAGGTTGACTTGAAAACTACCGCTACATGACATCACAAGGTGGAACAGAACATTTTGAGATTTAGAGCTATAGGCAAACCAATAATAAGGGGTTACTCAAATATGTGTTAATGAAACAAAACACAACTCCAGATATGTTTTTGAGGAGGTTACAATATTCGAACATGGCTTAAAGCTCACAAGGGTCAATTTTGCGTAATAATCAAAATCAGTAGTCAAAAAAAAAAACATTGAATGAGATGGTGTATCCAAACTTTTGACTGGTAATGTATGTATTCAAAATATGTAAACAAAAATAAAAATAAATAAAATGGTAGTAATAAATGCCCAATACGCACTCTTCCATCCACCGTGGTCTCCCATGTTGCCCTCTTTTTGCCAATGGGACTGTCCTCCACCTCCTGCAGAGAAACCTCATACTCTCCATCCAGAAGCTGCAGCCTCCTTCAAGAAACAGATTTGAACATTTAAAACCTCCTCTTACGTTTATAAAATTAAACCTAGATAATCACTTCTATTTGAATATATTTGACTGTTCTTGTTAATGTTGTTTATGTGTTGGATGGTGGTGATGACAAAAACTGCTGTGCGCAATTAACATTTTAAATCAAAATTAGAGGCTTGGTTTTACCTGTTTTTATCAAAAACCGTCATCTGAGCCACGAAAGTCGTCTCTGTTTCATCTTTGAGGGAAGAGTTCCTGCGCTTCCTGTTCACCGTTTCCTCTGCGAAATCTGAAACACGCACAACTTTACCACTACCATGTCACTTTCCCTGCTCGTATAGCCTGTATACTGTCCAATATGGTTTGTGACATTGTAGGAGTAGTATACAATGATTATTTATGTAACCGTAGATTCAAAAATTCAAAGATTTTATTATGCAACTTTACTGGTGGAGGGCACACCACCAGCTTGTTTCCAAGATAATTTATTGCTTTGCCTGAAATGCTTGAAATGTTCCACAGTATGGCTTTAACCTCTCCAGTGACAAGCAGGTGATGCTACCATACCAGGCCAAGTTACAGGTCAAGTCTGCTGAGAGATGAACCCGTCAGTAAGAATGCATGTTTTTCACTTGTCATTTTTTGTAATAAATTGACCTGTAATTGAAAAAAATGCAATATGGAAGTTTAAAGGGCCCATATTACGCTATTTTCTGATCTATGTTACAATGTTGTTTCCTCATCAAAAACACACATACCTGGAGTTGTGTTTTATTTCATTCACACATGTTTATTTAGGCTGGGTTCTTCTCTCAAACAGTAAACGCTCCACTGTGATTTTAAACTCCATACACCTTCACTAGAATCATTTGGATGATTTCAGCCCTGGAATTGCCAATATCTACTGAACTAAAGATAAAAGGCAGCCGTTAACATGAAAATTACTGCTTCGTGACATCACAAGGTGGAACAGAGCATTTGGAGCTTTGGAGATGTAGACAGACTAATAATAAAGAGTTACTTAAACATCAGTGAATAAAACAAAACACAACTCCAGGTATGTTTTTGAGAAGGCAACAACAATCTAACTTGGCTAAACGCTCGCAAGAATTAATTTTATATAGGCGATAAACGATAACACTGAAACTAATCTATGCATCTGGCACAATAACCCTAAAGCAGGATTATCCCCAAAAAACTATTCTAAATGTACAATATTGTTAAAATTACCTCCAATAATAAATATCAGACACTTAAGTAATTAGTTTGCAGTCCTAGAAGTTATTAATTCAACTTCCACAGCTCAAATCTTATTGCATTGCCATAAAATAACAAAAGATTTCCCACTTATGCAAAAAAAAAGCTGCATAAAATAAATATTGACCCTCAGAAATGTTTGTCTGTCCATCATGTATTGAACGATAAGCCATTGGTCTCAGCCACTCGTTAAAGATCTGGTCAGAGCTGAGGGGAGAGCGAGTGAATTAACACTTTTTTCTTTTAGTAGTCTATTAAAACAATAATTTAAGCGTGTTCTATATAATTTAATCCACGTTTATAAAGAGGAGAGAGGACACATGACACATTACAGCAATTGCATTTCACTCCAATGATTGTGACTGATTCTATTAAAATGCCAGATAACAGCATTAGTAACACCAAAATAACTCTCTCCATTGTGTGCTGACCTCTGCTGTGGAGGGCGTCCCCGTTGGTCAGGCTATGGTTCTGGGCCGGTCTGAACCCAGGGCAGCAGACTCTGAAGAGCAGGGAGTAGGACTTGACCGTGTGCTGGTTTGTGGGTTCAAACTCTGAGCTGGGGACCGTGAGAGAGGCTCCGGTCTGACGGCTTTGTACCCCACAATCTGGATTCAGGGGGACGGACTTTTTACCTGCTGGGAATTGCTTTACTGGACAACTCACATCCTAAAAGTAGACAAGATAAGAAGATGGTAAAAATCTTTCCTCTGCATCCTCTGCTCCATCTGACCCTCCATCTCTCTCTCTCTCTCACAAATCTCACAACATGATGTCTTCTTTCACTACATCCAAATATCGTTTTGGTTTTCTTTTAGCCCTCCTGATTCCTGGCAATTCCAACCTCAACATCCAAGTTCTAACAATATATTCACTATCCTTCCACTGAAAGTCCAAATACATTGTCATTCTGTCACCAATCTTTCCTTCCAAAGTTTGTAAAATTCACAAATAATTAGTTTTGAAGTATTACCTTTCTCTTTTTGTGACAGACTTTAACAAGAAGCACCTCCAAAGACACAGAGTTCTGTTCGTTCTCACTGTCCTGACACGATCGTCCTGCAAAAAAAAAAAAAAAAAAAAAAAAAAAAAAAACAAGTCCTGACACGATCGTCCTGCAAAAAAAAAAAAAAAAAAAAAAAAAAAAAAAAAAAAAAAAAAAATCAACAAAAATGTTTTCATGCCACCCAGCTCTCTCCTCTGATGTACTAAAACGGCAGTACAACAAACAGTACTTTTTGCTTCTTGTATTATCGTCAAGAAACTGTTCAAACCAAGATTATTGCTTAAAAGATAAAATAGATCAATCAACAATTTAGGCACATTGAGCTGTACAATACAATACAATAATAATAATAATAATAATAATAATAATGACAACAATAACAAACAAAAGTCTCAGTGCAGCTCAACAGGTCGGGTCATCAGATCCAGTGTCAGAGGCAATACATTATATTTTAACTAAAGGATTTAAAGTATTCAAATAAGGATTACTTTTTATGATTACTGTTCTGTATAATTATTTTTAGTTGTTTTGTAGCAGGCACAACATCAAACAGGGTGTCCATAAAGTCTCTTTACAGTTTTAAAATTGAATTACAAAGGCAATTGATAAAATATATTAATTAGATTTGTTCTATTTTACTCAGTCGTTAGAACAGTTTTTAATCACATTAGGGTCTGCATGTCAAACATTTACAGACTGTTGGCTTGGAAAGGATGGACCAATTCTGTGGCCACCACGTTATCCAGATATCACACCTCTGGATTTCTTTCTATGGGTCTATGTTAAAGATATCGTGTATCGAACAAAGATACGGAACATTACTGAACGAAAGCAAGAGAACAGATGCAATTGCAACCACTGATGAGGCTCTACTATAGCAAATATGGCAAGAGTGCCCATATAGAGGTGTATTTAAAAAAAAAAAAAAGTTGGAAACCACTGAGTACAACAGAACAAGTCTGATTAATATATCTTATCAATAGCCTTTGTAAAATATTTTTTTTTATTGTAAAGAGACTTTATGGACACCCTGTATATCCAGTAGTTTTATTTATTTGATATTTTACCCTTCAGTTCATACAAATACTGTGGTATAGTCTATAGCAGAAGAGACAGGCCATTCTTACCTGTTTTATGAAAAAATCCAGTGAAGGTGAGCTGCAGGTTGGAGTTTAGACTGTGGGTAAAAAGAAAACAGGAATGACAATTATCTTTTGTATCATTTACAAAAGACTGTGTCTGGTTTAGTTTACTGCAGAGTCTAAAATTGAATAAACAATAAGCAGTACCTCAGAGTCTCCTGTTCTCCTCGACTCTTCTCCACTTTGTACAAAAAATCGTTCACCTTCCAGTTTTTCCTGAGAGAAAATAGATACAACACTATTTTTGTGCTAGAAACATCTACTGGACAAACACAAACACATTTTTACTTTTTAATTTAAAGTGACAGTAGGCAGCTTTCCAGAGGTGGAAAGTCAACTGCATGATTCTGAACAGTCCCCATGGAGACAGATGAGTTTTATGCTATACTGTGGGAGATAACAGCCAAACGAACAACATTTCCATGGAAACAAGCAGGAGGAGGCTCTCCTCCAGGCCAAATTTAGTCTGCCATTTTCTTCATGTTTAAATTCAGAAAAGTCTCCCACAAAAATCTACACCTCAAGAAGCACGTGCTCTGTAGCCTGAGTCATTATGCAAAACAGTTCAACTGAAATCTCCAGTCACTTAGTCACAAAATAACAGTACTCTGAGACACTGCTTCTGGCAATACTTCCAACTATTAAAACTGCTATTTGGCACAGTAATGTAACGTACAGTAATAGTAATGACGGTGTTAGGAGTGTGAAGGACAAAGCAGTGAATGAGCGGGGTAATCATTTCATTTTAGTTTGTACTTGTCTACAACTGTTTCAAATGCATTGTTCAGCTGTTTAAATGTTATATTAAATGCTATACCTCTCTGATTTTTGTTTAATTATGTATGTATACATGTATGTGCGTATGTATATACATTCTGAATAAATATTTCAATTAGTTCCAAGTATCTCCAACTACTACTATTACTCATTGTACTACAGCTACAACTATCAGAACCACAAAAATAAATGCTAGCACTGTTACTACTGCTATTACAACTGTCACAACTATACTACTTGTAGTAAGTGGTACTAAAGACAATATTATATTATTGCCTTTAGGACTATTTTAGTACCCCCACCCCACTACCTCTACTGCACTGCAATTGAAACTGACTAACATACAGCTAACAACTAACATACATGACCATTCACACAAACAGTGGCTTCCTCTTTTCTGCATTACTTAAAAAACTAACACACAACTCTGCCCACGCAATACAGTCAGTGTTACTACTACTACTACTGCTGCTGCTGCTGCTGCTGCTGCTGCTGCTGCTGCTGCGGGGGCTGCTGCGCGATACTACTACTGCTGCTGCTGCTGCTGCTGCTGCTGTGAGAAGACTTGTTTCAAAAGGTTAGAGTTACTAAAAATGAATCTTGAGTTTTACCTTTTGGTGTTGTTTCTCGAGTTTCTGTGGGACATGTAAGTTAACGTGCGGTGCAAGAAAATGGGCTGCAAAGAAAGTTAAAGGATACGTTTGAGTCTGGGTACAGTACTTTCTAAAATAAATCAAATAAAAAGGAAATACTCACAGCGATCAAGTTCCTGGTACGAAGGAATCTGTAGATCTGGGTTGGCTCTAGAAGAAAAAAGATAATGCATTAGTGAACCATTTGGATTGAAAACTAAAGATCAAACAATGTGGGTTTTTTCATGACCGATGACAAAACCAATTGTTTAGAACCCGGAGCAATCTGTTGATATTTTTTGTCGATATGTGGGGACGATTTTGATCACTTTTCCCCAATTATGTCATTTTGAATTTACTAAAATCCACAACCGTATTTTACTAGAAAATTAATAACTGAACTGTAGTCACATTTTGTGCAATACCCTCTTCGTAGTAAAGTGTTCAGATAAAGCTCTAGGCATATTCTTTAAACAGCTCTTCTAAATGAAATATCAGCCGTTGGAGATTTAAGGCCAGCTGATGTACAAAAAAGTCTCTATTCAAAACCCAAATAACTACAACTACTTCAAATGACTGACTTTCCATTGTTCAATCACTCTATGGTCATGACACAGCTGCCTTGGGGCAGAAATGTGGCCGCCAATGTATATCCAATTTACTAATCAAACAGACTCTTAGATTAGTTACTTTCAATGGTGTATACTCATTGATAGTAATCTGGCTTTTTGACTTAACTTAAAAAACAACCAATCATCAAATCAATCACCAAAAATGAGTAATTCTTAGTTTACGCAACTATAACTACAGGATATGCAAGTCTCAAACTTTTCACATAAAGTACCACCAAAGAAAAGATTTGGCCACCAGATCTCAGTCAAGTCTATAACAGGAATATTCCAGGTCTACTCTAGGCCAGGTCTAAAAGTGGACTGCATTATTTCCACTGTAGTTTTAAACAAGAAATTATCCAAGGAGGACAAAAAAGTGGATAAAATTAACTCTAAATTAGGTAAACCCACAAACTGAAGAGCTGCCCAAGGACCACCTGAAGTAGCTTGCATATGGTAAACAGTGTGTTAGAGATATAAACTAAGGTAAAACACAATCTTTCAACAGACAACTAAATTTACTGCGCGCCCTGTAATTATATTCAAAACCTGTGGTCGCCTTGATAGATTTTGTGCACACTGGCAAAACCCCATTTTGGAAAATTTTGTTGATAAATCTTGTTCCTGCTTTGTGGGAGTTTACAGTCTGTTACAGAATTAGTAACCATCATTTGTTAGATTTTTTTTTTCATGTTTGAATGAAGTGACTGTGGGGAAAGTTGACACAAGACACACTGAAGAATGACAAGAATTCACTGTGAGAGGACCAGTCAGCAGAAACAGGCCTACAGCTACAAAACAATAAAAACTACAGCTAAAAAAATACATGAAGTTAGCATTAATTCATATCTAATGATACACATAATACTTTTGAGCTTTTCTTGATTGAGCAAGGACCACATTTTGAACCAAGCCAGGCCACTTTTAGATTTCACAAAGTTGCTTATAGCTTCAGTAACAGTAATAATTATTTTTATATATATTTAATAATAAGTAGAAACTGTAATTTGCAGTAATGTTTTAATGCTTCCGTCATTTGAATACTTCTAGTTAGCTGAACACTTCAAATGGAAAGGATCTGAGCATTTGACATAGCTTTTTATTAGTAGCTATTAAATAAAGAGTCTAATGGACCAGCTGTCTGTAATTATAAACTATTGTAATACACCTGTCTTTAATTACACGTTGCAACATTTTTCCACACAAAGGTATTGGGTGTTTTACAGTACACAAGTGTCTACTACATGCTCACTTTAAAAGTTTGTGATCTATATATTTAAGTATAAGTATATTTATAAATAAAATGGATAATTCTCTAACTACTCGGTGCTGATTGAATGTGAAGAGGGTCTCACTCTCGAAGGCCTGCAGGAACAGCTCGTGGTCCGCTTGAATCTGCTGCACGCTCGGCTTCTTGTTGGTGGAGGACGGCGGGTACAAACCATTCGTTTTTCCTCCAGAACCGTAGCCCATCGTGGAGCCGGAGTGTCTGTGTGGCGCCATTGAATGTCGATCCTAATAAATTAATTCTAAATAATAAAAAAGGAAAAACCACCACGAAACAAAAAAAAAACTCGGCTTCCTTTGTCAAAACAAAAGAGCAACGCTTCCACAATCCCGTCCGCTCATGAGAAATGTCTTCATTGTACAAAAAGTGCTTAACTTGTAACTGTTTGGTGTTTAGGGTTGATCCAAATGCTTATCCGCTGAATCTAAATCCTTTGAATGGACGCACAACACAGACAGCAGCGGGAGAGAGTGTTTGAAATGCGGGAAATTGAAACCATCCTCCGGCGAACCATCCTCCGGCTCGCTAACATACATGCTAACTTCCTTAGCAAGCCGCTAGCTTAGCCGCCGCTCTTTGCTAACCGGCGACCCATATCCAGCTATCCGATTCTTTAATCATCAAATAAACCTGTCCATTCACAGCAACAATAAGTATAATATATATAGATAAATGTCATCAAGTGATGTTAAAGTGAACAGATAACTACAATGTGTGTTTTAGTTACAAACCGCCTGTTAGCACATTGTATTTTGTAACGCTAAACAAACACAGCTGCGTATCCGGTTTAGAGCTTTTATTTAAAACATTTCTTTTAAAAAACACTGTTAAAGCTAACTTTGCATACACATAAAAGATAAAAGATTACATTTTTGAATTATTGGTTGAAATTCAATTATACGTAGTGAAACAAGCACAAGTTCGATGAAAAAATTAATATAAAAACAGCATGCTTTTATTTTGAAATGGTTTTATCCACTGTTATCGCTTTGATTTCGGTATCTTGACGTGATTGGCTGAAAGTTTGTGATTTCTGTTGAAAGATCCCGCCTCCGTCCTCTACAGCCAATCACAACGCGTTTTTCTAACTCTTCTTTTTCTCTCTGAAATAACGTTGAAAAACAAAATACAATCTAAGTAAGCTGTTTATCATGTTCTGATTCTGAAGGTTTTCAGTTTTTTAAGGTGTGTATTTTGAAGTTGAAGTTTCTTATTGTGATAAATGATGATATTTAAGACCATCCCACTGATATTTTAAATGGTGGAAAAGTGGTGGAAGAAGTAGTCAATTTTGTCACTTAAATAAAAATACAGATTCTGGAGAAAAAAAAAAAAAAAACCTCAAGTAAAAGCAAAAGAATCACATGAAAAACTTACTTGAGTAAAAGTATTAAAGTACCTGATTAAGTAAAAAGTACTTCGCATGATTTTGAAAACTCATAAAGCTTCAAATATAGTGATTTTGATAACGATTTGTGCTGAATTTTTAAACAACAACTGATTTTTTTTTTTTTCTAGTTGTTTTATTTGTATATTTTTGTTTGATCAAACTATGAACGTGTTAAAAATAAACCCTCCAGCCTTTACAGCAGGTCTCAAACTATCAAAAAAATACTGTTACTTTTCAGTCTTGTTAAAAAAATGTAGTGGAGTAGAAAGTACAGTGCTCTCAAATTTAGTGAAGTAAAAGTAAAAACTATCCACAAAATTTACTTAAGTGCAGTACTTTACTACTTTCACTTTGTTACGTTCCACTACTTAATTCTAGTAAACTCTTTTCCAAGTGAATGTACACGTTAAACGCTGCAATAAATAATACACAGAACTACAAAGTACAATGTGCAAGACCATGAGTCATATAATGAGTAATGAGTCATATATATATCAAATTATTCAACCCTGTACAGCTCAAACGTTAACCTACTACTACTACTAAAGAGAAAAAGGGTGCAGCTCTGCAGATTTTTGATTAACATTAATCAACATTAAGTCAACAGTAAATACTGTGACAGGCAAATAACTGACACAGATAATAATTTTATCTACACAAAAACACTACAGTGCATTGGGTTAAAATCATGATTTATTCATCAAATGGTTTCCCTTTTGATACAAGGCTTCATTTGAAACAGAGATGGTAGTGCACACATGGCATTAAAACACCAAATAGCATCAGTACCTTTATTATCAAATAAACGGAGACATGTGAATTTCACAGAGCAGCTCTATATGCAGTGACAAAACACAATATTAAATGATGATTTAAATGTTGTTCAGATAAAAACTATACATTAAGTAAACCTTTTTCATAGTAGTCAACAGTGAAATCTATCCAGTGGACCGAAACAAGGCAGACGAGGTTTTCATTGGGAGAAGAAACTATAAAACAAAGTGTAGGATTCCTTCTGATCAGTCCTCACGTGTTTTGTGCTAGTAATCATTAATTTTCATCAATTTTCATTTCATTAAATTACACAGTGTTTAGAAGATCAATCATTTGGGCTCTCAACTTTATTGTTAAACAGTTAATGTAAGACCAGATCAATCATTTTGATTATTTTGTATCATGTCCATCCAATATTTTTATTTTAAATATATTTCAGAGGTTTTCAAATAAACAAACTCAGCCTTGCGGTTTATGTTAAAGGTTTCAAGTTTTATCAATAAGCTGAGGGATAAATTGATATATGATAAAAGATTAAGCACAAGTTTGTATTTATTTATTCAACATTTAACCAGGATAGTCCCACTGAGATTTCAAGGGGAATCCTAGCCTCTAAGGAAAGTCTATGGAGCTCAACAGTCCCGCTCACTTTGAAGTCTGCTCTGTTTCTGGAAGCAAATTTTCCATTCATTGTCCCATAGAGTTTTCGAAATACTCAAATATTAAGAGTTTAATAGCTAACCAGCTATGTGGTAACCAATATCCAAAACGCAGTTGTTTTAGCTCCAAAATCACATTTAAAATGCAAGATTCTGCAAATTTTTTTAATGACATAGTGGATTATGACATTTCTGAATCAGATTTGAAACAGAATTATAGGTCTTGGGGTCATTGATTACCACAGAGCTGATTAGCTGTGAGCAAGTTTTCAAACTTTTAATAAATATATTCTTTTTTTAGGAAAGTCTATGGGGAAAATGAATGGGAAATTTACTTCTGGAACCAGAGGGTAAGCGGTCACTATTGAGAAACCAAAGCCCCCATAGGAAACCTACGCAGACACAGAGAGAACATGCAAACTTCACACAGAAAGGCCCCACACCGCTCCCGGAGTTGAACCCAGAACCTTCCAGCTGTGAGGCAAGAGTTCATACCGCTGCACAACATCAACATCCAGACTGAGTTTCTTCAAGCTTAGTAACAGTCAATGTGCAAAGTTATCTTCACGACTTTACATGATGAGCAGAAACAGGAAAAAGTTCATCTTATTGTGGCATAGGATTGAACTGCAGGATGGCCCAGAGGTTAGACAAATACACAATTTCTAGCTTCGTAAAAAAAAATTGTTGCATGTATTTCCCCACCCTCGCTCCCATTTTATGCTCTAAAGAAGCCAAACATATGGGAGATGTCTGTGTCTTAGTGTTTTCTCAATAAAATATATGTCATCATAAGGATAAGGCCAGCGGAGAGACCAGCAATCACAAACTGGTGAATGGACAGTACGTTTTCGAGTGTGTGAATGCGCTCTTCCATGGCGCTCGTGTGGAAGTAGTCGTAGACCCCAGCCGCGATGCTCCACAAGGCCCACACAGCATCCACCACAATATGCATGATGGAGGGAGAGGAAAGGTCACAGACTGGAGGAGAAGATGGAAAGATTATTGGCATTTACAATTGAATCATAAGTGAAAAAAACAGTAATATCTATATAAATACAATAACTCATATCCTATATGAGTAGGTTATTATTATACATAAACCTATACAACTTTTAGCCCATATACATGCTACTGGAATGTCTGTGTTTCCTGCATTAGTTTATCGGCTCATTTGTACTGTAAAATCCTCTGTGCAATATTCTGTTCATATCTCAATGTTGTAAAACTATAAAAGATGTAAATATGTTATGAGGGTACTATATTTTTTATCATTCAAGTTAAAACCTAAGCTTATTTTATTTTTACTGGGTCTTTAGCTGATAAAAGATTTATTGTACTTATTTTCTTACGTTACTGATATTTCAATTTTTGTACTCTTTATTAACTCTATTCTTCTGCTGGTTGGTTCCATGTCTGTAATGAAAATAATTTCTCCTTGGGGATGAATACAAGTAATTCTGATCTTGTTTTTTTTTTTGTGTGTCTTTGCAAAATGATGATGAAGATATATTCCCCAAACTGTTCATTGATATTGGGTAGGAAGATAAGAACTGTATTGTGGATATTCTTAACAAGATGCAAGAAACTATGCAGTGGCCATGCATCCATGTAAAAAGCTCATACAAAAAAACAAAACAAAACAAAACAAGGAGCCAATGTTGCCACCTGCCAATATTTAGAATACAAAACAGAGACTGAGGTGTGGCACTGGATTTTTACTGTTTTCTACTTTCTGACCTTCTTAGGAGCTTAGTATAAAAATAAAAAAATAAACACATAGGAAGTCACCAAACAGGTTACTCACGTACAGTCGAGGACACGTAAAGTATTTGGCTAAAATGTACACTGTGGACTAACAAACTTTATAGCACCAATGACTTCTGTCAATTCTGATTCATAGTTAAACCAAACTAATATCTTAAGAGCACGTTTAAACACAACCAACACAAACAAATACATAATTATAAACACAAATAAGTCAAATGAAAAAGACATTTAAATATAGACTGTATACAGTGATTACCAAATTTGGTGTCACTGAGGCTAGCACTTTTACCATCGGCCAATTCATTTAGCCATCTGGTGTTGATTTTTCTTTGTACTAGTTACTTACAACATTAGATTAGGTAATTCTCGTGTCCGAAGTGGCAAAATGATCTTGATAATCGTTTATAGTGAAATATAGGGCTTTTCATGTTGCCATTCAAGTAGCTACACCCTGACCCCGAGCAGCTGTTCTGAGCACTTCCGCTGTTCGGCTATTACTTCCGGGTGTCACCGAAAGCGTGGGAACCGCGCTGTAAAAATCATAAACGATCACACAGTCTATGTAAACGATCTAACAGAAGTAAGTCTTTTTCTGATTAGACTGTAGAAGTAGACCATTCTGTTATGCATTTGTATAAACAATAGCAAGGTCTATGCTTACAGGGATACAGGGACAGCTAAAGAGGCGTTTTTTTGGAATGTTGCTTTCTCAAAACAGCAAAATTATAAAAAATCTTTATTTTCTGTAATATGCTTACTTAAAGGTTAATATTGTCCATTTAACTTTATGGAAATGCACGATATACGGTTTCTACGAATATTTAGTAACAGATGCCGTGTTTTTAATTTTTTACAGTGTCACATACGCAATACCAGGCGCGGTGGCCAAGTGGTAAGGCGTCGGTCTCGTAAACCGAAGATCGCGGGTTCGAACCCCGTCCGTGCCTACGGCGTATAATGGGACTGATCATTTTTTTTCCATTCTACACTTAAAATAAATCCAGCTACTATAAGGTATGTGTCCTAAAGTTAGAGACTTAAATGTTATTGGAATAGGAAAGACATGTAAAGTGTTGTCAGGGAAGATTAAAAAACAATACCAATTTTGATACAACAAAAAACAAATTGTTTAGACAGTAGAATAAATGGGTTTCATCACAACATTCTTGAATGTCCATAGTTTAACCTGGAGACAGGTCAGAGTTCTATGGTGGAATTTGCTGTTTAACTGTCAGATTGCAGATTTGTTGAAATGGTTTATGGTTAATATCTCTGTAATTACTGGGCTTATCCACATGAAACAAAAACTGGCACAAAGTTCAGGACTTTAAACCATGAGATTAGTATTGCAAGTTTGTGTAGACAAATGTTGATTCAGCATTAGAGGATTTTTATTTTGGATATTCCTTTCAAAAACAGTAAATCTACCATAGAGTTATAGGCCCTTGATCACCAACTGAGATAATGACATTATCAAAATCTAGAGTGTGAACCCAACCTATTTTCAACTTAAATTTAAGCTTCTTTAATTTTAACTTGAGATCTCATTCTTCATCATTATTATTCATTACTCAGGGAATTTTGTCGTATTTATCAGTAATATCGGTTTACTGCTCTGCTTGTTTGAGACTATGGGAAGCACCATGGTCTCCTATTAAAGTGGGTCTAAACACCTAAACTCCGCCCACAACCACATTTCAAATAGAGTTGCTAATATATAAAAAGGAAAGCCATCAGTAAATCAGCTTCTGTTTTTGTTTGGAACAATGCATTTACTGACATTAACTGGAACTATGTTTGGCTTTTAACTAGGAAATAGTTTGTAACTAATAAGATTTGTGAGGTATGCCTGAAAATCCTGCATAGATGTTACCCACTTAATGCTGTCATTTCAAACTTATGCTTAAACGTAGATCATCTGTGCTCACTCTGTCATAGCATTGAAGAAACTGTCATCCATGTGTTTTAGAACTGCTTGTACGCCTAAATTTTTTGGAATGACATATTTTTGTTTGTGAATAAAAAGCTTGACACAAACCTACAACTTAGTGCAAAACATGTACTTTTTGTTGTCTTTGAAAAAGATATTGCTGCAAATAAAAAAAAAAGTTGTTAAACTAATCCTAATCCTATAAAAGTCCATTGCTGTAAATTTTCTCACCAGAAATTTTTTTCAGTCCCTCTTATCCTCTTATGTAAGTTCTTTAAATTATTGCACAAATCCAAAAGCCTTGGAAACAAAAGCTCTATGTGCTGAATTTGAAATATGAAATGTAATAATTGTATTTTTTTTCTGCATTTGTATAATACATAATGCAAATACTGCATATGCTGTGTGAATGTAAATGTAAATGCTTAAGCTTCTTGTGTAACTGCGCTGAACGTGGCCGTGCAAAAGTCCAGCTTGGTTGCAGGAATTACCCGTCTGTGTTCGTCTCGTGTTGTGAATAAATGGCCAGGACACGGTGCTGTCTTTTGTAGTTTTAATCTGTATGAACAAAATATGTACTGGTCAGGAAACCACAGCTCAACACAGCGAGCAGCTCTCTACAAGGATAGCAAGTCAAATTAGCTTCTAAAAGTTAACTTCTGTCATGACACGTGTAACAGTCCATTACTGTGTAATAACTCACACCTTGTACAAAATATTAGCTCATAAATGTCCCAAATGGCATAAATAATGTGTACACTTAGGCAGTAATCATATAATGAATAATTGAACAGAAATACACCATTTTTAATGACAGAGCTAAAGTCAAAGGCCCACCATGTGCCCGTCTCTCATCAACTGGCAACGTGCTCATGGTGCCAAGGGCAGTTATCACTACAGTTTATCACAAGAGGGCGCTGCTCAAATAAAATACATGAGCCCAAAGTAATGACAAGTGGAATCAAATAAAATTTAGTCTCCGTTACACTTTCAATGTTATTTATTTATTTATTTTTTACATTGTATATTTTAATTAAAAAAAAGTAATGTAATTTATCATATTAAATGGTAGACACTAATATTTGTGGTACATTTTTTTTTTTTTTTTTCTTGTGATAATCGCAATAAACAATTTCTCTCGAGATAAGACATAAGACATGGTCTTCTTCATGCTCCTACTCACCCATGTGTTAACTGTATTTTTCTTAAAATAGATTACTGAAATTGTATGGCTGAATAAAAATTCATGGAATTAAATTTGCTTACAAACAAACAACTATGCATGTTATCTTCTAGATTTCCCCCCACCAGCACAATAGTAAAATAGGGTTTGTTTTTTTTTGTTTTTGTTTTTATACATATTCATGATATTAATTATCATGAGTGTTGACACTAAAGTAAAAAAAAAAAGTTGTTCATATGTTGTGTTGTGGTGACATTACAAGACAATGTGACTTTACTCAAACATATACATTTATCTTTTTATATTTTAAGTTATGTTTTACCAGCCAGAGTCAGAGATGCAGCACAGAACAGGAGCACAGCAGAGAGCCTCATTTTGTCTGAAATATGCAAAGAATTTATAATAATAATTATTAATGACTAATTCAAAAGAGACTAAAGATTAAATAAACATCTTCGTTACATAACTGTGAATATTGGCAGCGTTTTAGTAGCATTCTTTTCTGTTCCGAGGACATTTTGACCATTTCGGTGTTAACTTGTCTCAAGTGGAGGAGTTTAAGTATCTCGGGGTTTTGTTCACGAGTGAGGGAAGGATGGAGCGTGAGATTGACAGGAGGATCGGTGCAGCGTCTGCAGTGATGCGGTCGCTGTATCGATCTGTTGTGGTGAAGAAGGAGCTGAGCCGAAAGGCAAAGCTCTCGATTTACCGGTCAATCTACGTTACGACCCTCACCTATGGTCATGAGCTTTGGGTAATGACCGAAAGGACAAGATCGCGGATACAAGCAGCTGAAATGGGTTTCCTCCGCAGGGTGGCTGGGCGCACCCTTAGAGATAGGGTGAGGAGCTCGGTCACACGGGAGGAGCTCGGAGTAGAGCCGCTACTCCTTCACGTCGAGAGGAGCCAGCTGAGGTGGCTCAGGCATCTGTTCCGGATGCCCCCTGGATGCCTCCCTAGGGAGGTGTTCCGGACATGTCCCACCGGGACGAGGCCCGGGGAAGACCCAGGACACGCCCTCAGGACAGGGACTATGTCTCTTGGCTGGCCTGGGAACGCCTTGGGGTCCCACCGGAGGAGCTGGAGGACGTGTCTGGGGTGAGGGAAGTCTGGGAGTCCCTGCTTAGACTGCTGCCCCCGTGACCCGTCCCCAGATAAGCGGAAGAAAATAGGTGGATGTATGGATGGTGTTAACTTGCAGCTTTGTGGTCTAAAAAAAATCTATGGACCATATTTGCTTTCTGTGTCTTTAATAAAGCCTAATACTACTACTACTACTATTACTATTACTACTACTAGTTCTACTAATAATAATAATATGCAGAAAAGGTTGATTTTGTTTTGATGGGGATAAGTATAATCTCCTTGTGTGTTATTGGTCAAAGACTGTTTCACTGTTTGACTTTCTAACAGTTCATTAAATCAACAATTGCATTAAGCCCTGCTGTTGTGAATTTGGCCATACACAAATAAATTAAACTGAATAAATACAAATATAATGGGCTACATAACACCAGTATTCTCACCAGTTTAATATGGTTGGTCTGTTACATACAGCACATCTCCTTGACTTGTTATTGTAAGAAAAGTGACAAAAATATCCCATCTGCTGCTGAACAGCCTCGTCCAGTTTTTAAATGTAAATCTCAGTTGTAAAAGTATAATAAACATGTCAGCAGTGGTGGACCAAGTCAAGAGGGTTGTAAATCTCAATTGTAAAAGTATAATAAACATGTCGGCAGTGGTGGACCAAGTCAAGAGGCTTCTGGGGCCCAACAGTCACATAGTTTGAGACCGATTCAGAGCTGAAAACCAGAGACCGCACACTGACGCCCTCTGCAGGACAGAAATGACACAGTATTGCTGTGTTTCAAATGACATCATAACTAAGGAGGGGACACTATACAGTAATATCATTTATCACGACTGACCTGTTTTTGAGCTTTAAAACAAATAACAAAAGTATAAGAGAACTTATCATAAGGAAGGCCATCAGTAAACCAGCTTCTGTTTTTGTTTGGAACAGTGCATTTACTGACATTAACTGGAACTATGTTTGGCTTTTGACTAGGAAATATTTTGTAACTAGTAAGATTTGTGAGGTATGCCTGAAAATCCTGCATAGATGTTACCCAGTTAATGCTGTCATTTCAAAATTCTGCTTTAATGTAGATCATTTTTGCTCACTCACTGAATGGTGTAACAAGATTCTTTCTAGAGCCTTCATGATTACTGAGGTCAGTGCTATGGGTCTAAAGTCGTTGTGTTCTTTGGCACATTGGATTTTGAGCAGTGGTTTGATTTGTGAAGTTTTCCATTTTATGGGAACTGTGCATGAGTCAATAGATGATTGAAACACTGGTTGCCAGACTGCGGCCGACTCTGTGGCAAAGTTCTTTAGAATAAATGGGCTACACTTTTCAGGCCCTTCAGCATTTTGGGAGGTGGTTGATTTAAATGTTTTTCTAACCTCATCAGCAGTGATCTTGATCCTGTCTGATGGTGCTGGTTGAATATTGACTAAAATCTGGTAACGTTTCTGGACACTGTCAGATGATTCATATCTAGAAAAGAACATTAGCAAATAAAAGCTGTAACAGTGGGTTTACTGGGGGAAGTCGTTCCTGTCATAGACATCATTGTATCCCATACTTTCCTAGAGTTATTACTTTTAAAAGTGTTCTCTAGATCTTGCCTATGTTTGATTTCCCATCCCTCATTTTAATTTTTATAACTTTTGTCTGTTTGATTGTCCCTATTCTTTTTAAAGGCCAGATTTCTAATGTTAATGGCAATCTTTTAATGTCCTTTGTCACATACGATTTGTTGTTTGTATAGATTTTAATTTCTTTAGGTGAGACCACTAGCTGTACACAAAGATTTATAGTAATTTACGACTTTGCTTCTTTCAACTATAGAGCTCTCATAGAATGTGCCCCAGTTGGTCCAATGAAAGCATGCCCTGAGCTGCTACTTACTTTAATGTCACATCAATGTGACATCACTGTGACACAAAATGACATCACTGTCACATCACCGTGACATAACTGTGACATTGTTACATCACTGTGACATGACAATGACATCACTGTGACATCTCAATGACGCTGCTGTGACATCACACTGACATCACTGGCATATCACAGTGACATCACTGTGACATCACAATGACATCACTGTGACATCTCTGTGGCATAACTGTGACATCACTGTGATGTCATCATAACGTCACATTGACATATAGAACCCCAGGATCAACATTTCTCAAGTCCAAGAACAGCAAGTTGCCTCAGATCAGGCAGAGTCCAAGAGGAAGGACAAATCTCGCATTGAATAAAAGT
>KN484527.1:4450-31996 GCA_000787095.1 Periophthalmodon schlosseri
CTATGGTAACAATGCAGGAGAAACCCCCACCGGAAGTTACATAGTGCAAGTTGTAAAATAAATATAAACTTACTATGGAAAATAATATTGAAAGACTGTTGTTTATTGGTTGATCCTGTGCTATCAAGTGATGTAAAATTGGAATTGTTGCTATAGCAATTACTAATTCTGAAAAAAAAAATGGTCAAAAGTCCCCTAAACAGCATCTATCATAACATTCATGCAACTGATGCAACAGTTATGGATAAGCCTAAATTTAAGCCTATTACTACAGACTTTGGGATCACACTTTCACTAATCACTGATTCCTGCATGACAGAAATGCTTAGATTTTGATTTATGGACTTAAAAACAGGAGACCTCCGGACTTTTACCTATGACGTCACAAAACTGGGAATTTCAAAATCGTGTGTTTTTATGGGGCTAAGGATTCATCAAACTAGTGTGATTAAAGCAAAATGCAACTCCAGGTTTTTCATAAAGGAACAATGTTATAGCATGGTTAAAAGCTCCAAAAAAGAAAATTTTGAATAATGTGTCCATTAAGTGTAGTTAAATCTATTGGATCAAATTGGACCTTTCTCCCAGAGCAGGTATAAACTGTGTGGGCTGGCAAGGTTATACCGGAGAGCTGGGTCTATACCATATCAGATCAACAACAAAAGAGGAGAGACAGAACCAACTGCTTCCACACAAGCTGCTCCATTCTCGCGCTTCCGGTCCAGTGGAACAGTTGATGAAGTTTAAATGAAGCAGAATTAGGAGATCAGAGAACCAGGGCAGGGGGGGCTGCGTGACTCCCCCGTACCCGCTCCCTGTCACTCTTTTGGGGTTATACGAGACCTTGGAAACAGCTGCACATCACCACATCACCAAACCGCGCCGGAATAAGTATCTCTAAATGTGATAATCTCCAATCACCTCTATAGCATCAATTCAGCGGAGGCCGGGGTTAATGAGAGCCCCCCCCCCCCCCACCCCCCACACACACACGCACACACACATATATATCTTCTATCATCGGTTGTTCTAGCACCCTAATCCCTTTTCCTTCAGCTGACTTGGTGCGATCGGAGAGGGAGAGAAATCCTATTACCCAAGCTCCTCTGCTCTCAACTATCTAAATGCTAACGAGAAGGGGGCGCCTGGGACGGAGAGGAAGGGGAGAGGGGGAAAGGGAGGGGGAGGGGGGCGTGCAGGGCGTAAGGAAATGGTAGTGAGAAGCATTTGTCTACAGGAAGTGCGTGCGGCGTGTCAAACGGAGAACAAAAATGAGCGGCGAATAGGCGGTCCCGTGTAGGAGATATAGTTTGGGTTAATCTGATATCACGTAACAGTTTTAACGACTACACGTGAGTTCAAGCTTCGACTTTGAGCAAACAAAAATAAACAAAATTCATAAGAAAAATGAATGAATCATGATAGTATCTGTTGACACATAGGTGGCACAGTGACTAGAACCCTTTCCTAATGGCAAGAATGTTGTGGGTTCGTCTCCCGGGCCTTTCTGTGCAGAGTTTGCATGCTCCTCCCTGTGTCTGGATGGGCTTCTTGCGCGCGCTGTGGTTTCTCACATGAATCCAAAAAAAAATCCTGACCAAGTCTAGCTCAAGATCTGGAGATGAGTCCCTGCACTGTGCCGCCCTCTGTTCCTGACCATAGACTGTATAAAGAAGTGGACTAAGGGAGTGTGACGTCACCCATAGTGGTCAGCTCCAGTCAAATGAAGCTCATCGAGGCCAGCAGTTACAGAGGTTCCATATATGGAATTCATAGCAACCAAAGAGCCAATCCTGAGCAAGGCTGTTGAAGGTAACGCCCCACCGCTAGTTTAGCAGGGGGAAGGCGCTTAGCAACGCTGTCAATCAAACCTGCTGCTAACGCTAGCGGGATCAACCTCGGGGTTGAAGGCGGCTGATTTGTCTGTTATTAATGTTCATGTCTTGATTTACAGACACAATAGCAAAATAAAAACATTAGGATCATGTAGAGCGGGTCAATACGAACATGTTAACAACAAAATGACAAGGCTCACTGCAGCAGTTATGGAGAGACGGGCAACAGGTTTTTAATAGAAAGTGAAATGGAGCCAGAGTCGATGGAGCCGGAAGCGCGCCCATCCTCACTTCCTATTTGGAATGCGGCGGTTAGCAGGTTAGTTATGTCCGTTTATATACAGTCTATGCTCCTGACAGGATGCCACAGTGGCGTTGAAGGATGGGTCAAATGCAGAGGACAAATTTCTCTACAGGGACGATGAACCTTATCCTATTTTGCTTGGAATCTTACACAGCTATCTTGCATTTATTCAGTTACAGGTGTTATTATTGCTCAAAAACAAAATCATGCGTTCTTCATGTGAGCAGGGTCGCCTCTCCACAGACATGATTTTTAACTTGGCCTGTTGGCACCCCTGCTTGTCTTCATGGAGATAGATGTGTTTGATGCTATATTGTGGAACATTCCAGGTAAAGCAGGAGCATCTCCATTAGGGCTGTAGTCGACTGAAGAAATTCTTGATCGACTGAAGACGTGTCCTGCCAGTCGATTAGTTGGCAAAAGCTCTTAAAATTATTATGCATTTCTAGGTATCTGACCCAAAATGCACTCACAAGACTACACCTGCAGGGGGAGTTCAGGCAAAACAACTATTTATGCAGAAAAAAGTACAAGGAAACCATTATTTATGTAAAGACAGAATAAATGTGTGAATTATGAGTTTAACCTGTTTACATTTAAATACCAGTAGTGGAAGAAGTGCTCAGTTTTGTTACTTAAGTAAAAGTACTGATACCAGAGCAAAAAAATAGTCAAGTAAAAGTATTAAAGTACCTGTACTTAAAGAGTAAAACGTAAGTATTTCACGCAGATTTTGAAATCTATAATAAAGCTTCAAATGGATTGAGTTTGATAAAGATTTGTGCTGAATTTTGCTCAATAGAAACAATTCGGATCCTTTTTTGCGGCTGGTTTTATTTGTATATTTTTGTTTGCTCAAACTATAAACGTGTTAAAAATAAACCCCTCAGCCTGGATTGGTAAAAAGTATCCACTTTAAAATCTACATAAGTAAAGTACAGATATCTAAAATTTTTAATTAAGTACCAAAAAATACCAAATGTTCAGCTTACTCACTCACTGACTAACTTCTCCTTTCTGTTGTTGTCCCATATAAATCCTTACAATCTAAATAAAATAGCCCTCAGTTGCCAGAGACATGTGCTCTGGATGGATGGGAGGCAGGGAGCAGAAGGAGAGGCTAAATTCTACTTGATGGAGGTGTCTGGTGGTTCTTTTTAAAGCCAGCCTCTGACCCTTCTGTCCCCAGGGTCAGAGCACCTTGTCTGGGCTCTTTACTTCCGCTCTGACAGGCCCTGCTCCACACAGCTTATGTCCAATGGGCTTATCACTGTTCTATTGATTAAAACAAGATGGAGCCGAGCTACCTGCTGTTTTCAGTCCAACCGGGAACGTCAGTGGGAAGTGTGGAGGATTTTTCTTCTGGTTAAATTGTAATACAGAGCGAAATAGGTTTCAGTTTCATTCCAAAAGGTCAAACTATAGAAATATGCATATGACAGTTTAGATTACTCATTTCACTAAAAAATAGTTAACATAATTATATTTAAAGGCAGATCAGAAATAGTATAATATTGGCCATTTAAGTGCTGTAATTCTTGTCTAGTTTTTTGTTTTGGTTAAGTTTATAATTTTACTTCCTGGTTGGACATGAGCAACACTGATCACATTCATATAGCGCTTTTCCACCGACAGAGGCACTCAAAGCGCTTTACAGCAAGGAGTCACTCACCCATTCACACACACATTCATACACCAGTGTACGCAAACACGAAGGGTGAGGCGGGTTCTTGCCCAAGGACCATCTGTGGGAGCTGGAATTGCACCGCCAACCTGTGGGTCATTGGATCTGACAGCTCTAACAATGTTTTGGATCGTGAGCGTGTTTTGGATTCAATACGCCAACCTTTCAGATCACAGGGCGAGGACTCCAAACTCAGCTACTGCTGCTCCAATCACCTGCTTGTCTCCATAGAGATAGGCAAGTTTAATGCCAGTCCAGGCAAAATAACGCCTCCATGGCAGTTAGTTATATCATTTTCTATTATAACTGCTGTCTCCAGTGAGTGTCTATCTATCCACAAAAATGGACAAACTTAATTATGACAAGAAGCGTCAGAAAACCGCCCATGATTCACTCTTCTTAAACTTCCTCTGCTCGTCTCCTGCTGCCAGAGGATGGCCATTCACTGTAGTACTGACAGCTTGTGACCATATTAGGCAGAGCAAACGTTATTAGCTAGTTTCAATATCTTTTTACAGTGTCTACATTTGAGATTACAGTCCATTATTCCATTGGGGGTGGTGGAATTTTTGGAACTCCACTAATGATGGAATATTTCTGCATGTTTAATGCAATTCCATAAATAAGGTTGCCCATTTTGGTGCTTAGCTTATTATCAGTTCTCATATCACTTCTTATAGCATTGCTGTTTTTGAATATTTGCCGTGGGGTTTTTTTGTCAGTTGGCGTATAGCTACTTTTGAATTGGATTTATATAGCGCCTTTCAACTGACGGAAGTGAGGCTGCCAATCTGCGCTATCTGCCCCTCCCTCCACCACCAACACTCACACACCAATTTCATACTAGGCAAGGTGGGTAAAGTGTCTTGCCTAAGGACACAACTACAGAACTTAGTCCGCATGGGAATCGACCCACCTTTGGGCTCTTGGATAAGTGCTCTGACCACTGAGCCCCCATTGAGTCGCCCCAAACTCAAAAGAGAGGATATTTTGTTAATTGCTATGGCAACTGCATGTGATAATTTTTCACCATTCTGAGACCCATGGATATAGACGGCCCAATATTTGGACATATTACATATAAGACCTTTAAGCTGATAGTGGTGAAGGATATTATAAACCCATACCTTAAACGCTCATGTTTTTTTTAACGCTCTGCCCCATCAGAACCATCAGCCTCCTCAGCCTCTCCATCTCCTCCTCTTCACCACCCGCAGAATCTCTCACACTCTCCCTTCATTTTATCACTTATATCTCTACCTGTCGTCGTCACAGCACCAAATTTTTAAATTCAAAAATTTTCAACTCTAAAGAAGACATATTATCCTATTTTGAGTATTTAGTATTAAACTATAACATATGTAGACCATGATTTTAACTTTAAGGTAATTGTAAACAGCAATATTCATCTAAAATGGCTTAATATTGGAAAAAGGTCCCTTGAGTTGGTATTCAAAATTACAAAACTGAGATGCCCCACCTTTTCACAGTAAAATTTTCCTGTAGCAATCAGCAGATTTAAATTGTATGTGTTTTTTATGGTTGAAAATAGTTATGTGACATTTTCAGATTGACCCAGAGTCTTAAGTTTTTTTCATAAGTAAGTACAGAGAAGTGGGCGGAGATAGGGGGGTAGGCGAAAACTGAATTTTTCTGAGAACTCAAGCCAAGACAATAGAGATGGTTCAAACATGCATGAATGCAACTTTGAGTACATGGTTAAAAGTCGATTTTGCATATTTCTCCTTTAGTTGGTAAATGGTCACATTTTTATATAGCGCTTTACC
Source organism: Periophthalmodon schlosseri (assembly GCA_000787095.1). Lineage (NCBI taxonomy): Eukaryota > Metazoa > Chordata > Actinopteri > Gobiiformes > Gobiidae > Periophthalmodon > Periophthalmodon schlosseri. The sequence continues at coordinate 10,061 of KN484527.1, forward strand.
ACCTTCACGGCTCTAATTGCTTTACATCAAGGAACCAGTCACACATTCACACACCAGTGTACGCAGACATGGGGGCGAGGTGGGTTGAGTGTCTTGCCTAAGAACACAACAACAGCATTCATCTGTGGGAGGGGGATACAAACCGCCAACCTTCAAATCAGTGAACAAACGCTCTACACACATTCTCTATAACTGCATTGTGCATTCTGTTCGTACATCTTTCATCACACAGTGTCAGGAATAGCTTGCACATCTGTATTGATTCCACCTTGGCTGTCTCTGTCTGCACACCTGAGTGCTCCCGGCTGGGCTAGTGGGGTGGAAAAGTCCAGGCTAAAAGGCATGGGTCACCTCCAAACCACTGTAACTCATTGCAATCCCAGTTTCTATCATGGTTTGCCCCATCTCTCCTCCTGCTCCGTCTTCATGTTGCAGATATGTTGTCAAAGTTTCAGATGGCAAGCAGGAGCCTAAATTCCTCCCAAACATCTTTTTAAAACTGCACTATGTCACTTTTCTGATGGAAGGTCTGCTACCAATTTGCTTCAGTTGTTCCACATGGCGTTAAACTTCTCATGGAGACGCTTAGTTACAAGTCAGGTCTGTGGAGAGGCCCAGGTAGACGGTAAGAATGCATGTTTTCCAGGTGTTTTGGAATCATAAAAACATGCGTTTTGTCATGTTTAATGTCATACTGTGGAACATTCCAGGAAATGTAATGAAATCTCCAAGAGCACAAGCAGGTAACCAATCCCACTCTAGAAAAGTTAGATAGTGTACCTTTAAAGGAACTGTATATAGCCTGCGTTCTTACTAGCTTAAAAAAGATATGAGCACAACTGAACCTGGGATGCCAGAGTCTTAACCTGCAGATAGAGGTCACATACAATTCTCAGTATATGGACAGGCCGTGCCTCATGTGAAAGCTCAGAACCTCCAGAATTCACTTACTGAGGCTGCACTAGCACTCATTAATGATTGGCTGCAAGTTGGGGTTTAGGTAGTGATGATTCAGATCAGACTAGAGAGATATTTTAGGTTTTAACCCAATAGATATCAGAATTGAAACTGGCAACCCAAATGAGAGACTCACATTACAATTGTTATGAGTAAAAGGTATATTTGATTTTGACCTCATATCTTGGGTCACAGTTAGCGCATTTGAAATTTGAAGATTCTACATAACCACTCTTTAAGTGGATATATAAACTTCAACAAGAAAATCCTGGTATAACAGCCGAAGTACACATCCTGCCTGGGTATATGGACAGGCCGTGCCTCATGTGAAAGCTCAGAACCTCCAGAATTCACTTACTGAGGCTGCACTAGCACTCATTAATGATTGGCTGCAAGTTGGGGTTTAGGTAGTGATGATTCAGATCAGACTAGAGAGATATTTTAGGTTTTAACCCAATAGATATCAGAATTGAAACTGGCAACCCAAATGAGAGACTCACATTACAATTGTTATGAGTAAAAGGTATATTTGATTTTGACCTCATATCTTGGGTCACAGTTAGCGCATTTGAAATTTGAAGATTCTACATAACCACTCTTTAAGTGGATATATAAACTTCAACAAGAAAATCCTGGTATAACAGCCGAAGTACACATCCTGCCTGGACTATATCTGGGGGTAAAGGGGCCAAGGCTCCATTATACCCGGGTATATTAGGCCAGTTTCTGGCTCCCTGTAATATTGCTTGTTTCTTGCCCTTCACTGTTTACACACAGGACACTGTGTCCTTTAGGACGTCTGTCCCCACAGCAGTGGAGTCTCTGCTCAGAAAAGAGGGACTAAACATCACTTCAGCATCACTCCTGATCACTATGCTCCTCCGCTGGCCAAACGTGAGCATGTCCAGGTGCAGAGAAGAGGCCACAAGAGACACAAGAGTCCATCTGCAGTGACCTCTGACAAGGAGTGTAATCCTTTTACCAAACGCCCCAGTGAACTGTCACTTGCTCGGTAGGTTCAGCTGTAAATTATGACTATAATGTATTTAAGATTAGATAAATCCAACAGTAACATGTCTTATTCTTGTACTTTTGCAGTGATGAGAGGAAAGTCCAGGTAAGAAAAAGGAAAGTTCAGGACAGAGTGAAAATCCTAGTCGGACATCTGGTCCAGATTCTGGCTCAGAGAGAAGTCCAGAAGGTCTGGAAGAACCTCCAGGACAAAATCACTGAGATTGTCATAGGGAAAGTCCTGTGTGACCTCCATGAGAAGCTCCGAGACAATATCCAGCCCATAGACCTAGAGAAAGTCCTGAACAAAGTCACAGTCCAGAACGAGCCCGACAACCGCAATGTGGAGAGGAGAATCCTCCAGAGAATCCTGGAAATACTCCTATGTCAAGACCAGGATGGGTCTGGAGACAAGACCTCGGACATGATCAAGGAACAAGTCGAGCAGAAAGCCCAGACCTCAGTCCAGCAACAGGTTCTGAGTCAAGTCCAAGATGTCCAAGTTGAGGTCCAAATGAATCTTCTGGACAAAGGTCAGGACAAAGTTCCAGTCAAAGTCCAGTGCCAGATTCACACTTAGGACAAGGTCATTATGAAATCTGACCACAAAGCCTAGGAGAGAGTCCAAGAAGAAAATTAGGACAAGATCCAGAGCAAAGTCCTGGAGGAGGTTGGCCTGAAAGTCCAGAACAAAGCTGAGGATAAAATCCAGATCCAGCGCCAGGTCCAGGTTCAACTCCACAACAAAGTCCAGGACAAGGTTGAGATGGACAAAGTTCAGGAGAGAGTCGAGCTGAAAGTCGAGGACAAAGTCCTGAAGAAAACCCCGGACAAAGTGCTAAACTGCTGCACCTTCGCACAACTGCAGAGATCCAAGACATCCTGCTTCGTTAAGCATAATGGCCTTTATCAGCATTGTGGTGAAAAGGCACTATATTTGTGTGTATATTTGTGCATACACCAGAGGGGGCTTGGCATTTTATTCATGTAGGCGTGGAATACGGCAAAATACTGTGTATCTGAACAGGAAATCCTAAAGACTGCCCTGCAGTCTTGTTTATCCCAGAAAAAAAGAATAAATACATATATTTAAGCATTACAGAGTGGGTCAATACATTTGCATTTGTATTTTTATGACTGTCTTAATTGTAGTTTAGCATATTGGGCCCTCGAATAGCATTTTGCACAGGGCCAACTTAGCCAGACACAGCCCTGCACTTCTTGTTACTGTACCCTCTTGCCTTATAAAACATCTGAGCAAATATTTGGCAATCACTCAACCATGTTCCTGCGCTGCTACTGCAACATTTAATTTGGACGACAAATTCTCCGAAGAGATCCATCCTTTATTTATTTATTTATTTAGTTTTTATTTAATTTTTTTTAACTTTGCGATTACAGTGAGGTAGGGAGAGGAGAATGTGCACCTGTGTAAAGAGAATTAATTGCAGTAGAAGACAGCAGCTGCTGATTTGGAGTATGAGAGAGAGAGAGAGAGAGAGAGAGAGAGAGAGAGAGAGAGAGAGAGAGAGAGAGAGAGGGAGAGAGAGGAGTTTTTTTTTTTTAAAATATAGAGAGAGAGAAGGAGAGACAGAAGCTTCTTTCTTTCAAATGATATAAATCTGATCCCAAATTAGGAAGAATTTGCTCCAAAACATTTGTTTTAAATGTACAATGTAAATAGAAAAAAATAATATCAGCTATAGAGCTCCTGCAGTTCCCAATCCCAGCATGCACCTCCAAACCCCACACTGGCAGTGGAGCGCCGCCGTAATGAACAAACTTTATGGGAGTTTCAGAGATTATGGATTATTGTTGTGCAGCGGGATGTATATATTATCAAGTGTAGAAGAAAGTCTGAGCCGTTTACCAGATTTACAAAGCTCCAGACTGATGGCAAAAGTGGATTTCTGCAGCTTAACGAGCAGCTAATCAGGCCATACATTTTTACACCAATATTGTTTTTTAAAATTTTGGTTTTATTTAAATGATTCAACCATTGTTTCATAACAATTCAAAAACTGTACGTTTGTGTATTATCAGTTTTCATTATAGTCTATTAATTAGAGAGAGAGAGGAGTTTAAAGAGAAACCATCCCAAATGCTTTTTGCTAAACTCTCTTCATTTGCACAACGTTAAATGACTGCTTAGAAATCACAAACCAAAGTGAAACCAATGTTTTTTGTGTGTTTATTACGTTGACATGAGTGATTTAGCTGCTAATAGGCATCTGCACATCTGCACATTAGCTAGAGCACATGGTGTTTCGCTATTTCATCAATTTCACAATTTCACAATTTCATTTATCAATCAGGATCAGTGAATGTTACAGGTACAGGGCTTTTTAGTAAAGTATATTTTTGACAAACATCTCCCTTTTTAATGATATAACAAGGTGAAAAGTAAACCAGATGTCCAGATTTTGCAGAGCTAACGCGAAATCTACACAATCTATACTCTTTAAAATAACACCCGTGCCAGGTAAGGGTCACTAATGTTTAATCTGATTAGTTTTAAGATAAATCATTGTCTATGATTTCATTTAATGACAAAAAACTCCAAAAGCAAACTTGGTGCCATTCATTACCACTAATTCACCACTGCCAATATGGGGTCTGTCAATTTTAGTCACGTGGCTGCAGGAGCAGGAGCTCTATTTCCAACTCATAATTATTTTTCCAGCAGATGACAAATTAGAGCCAGGCAAACAGGGATGGCTTCTCAGATTGTTGATGCTATTGATAGCTTCAAGTCAATGGGACTTTGTTAGTTTATTCTTGCCTGAAGAGTGGATGGAAGGGCAACTGGCATAAATGCTCCGACAAATGAGGACTGCTGAAAAAGGGTAACTATAGTAATAAGGTGATGTTTTTTGTTGTTGTTGTTGTTTTTTTTCTTTACTCTATAAGAATAATAGTGACTTTTTGGTTGCACTTTACACTCCACTTACACATGGTACCTACCACAGTAAGCATAATGCAATGCTTTGTGTAATAACATGCAATGTAATAATTCAAGGCTTCAGGTAACTTTTCTATTGGGGCTTTCTCTCAGTGGAGACAAGGCAGGTCACAGGTTACAGGTCACAGGTTGCCTGTCTCAGTCACTACATTCCCCATGCACAGAGAACTGAGTGGAGTCAGTAGTTTGTCATCGTTGCTGATCTAAAAGGAGTGAGTACAAACACGTCTGATATTGTCCTGGCTGTTTCTTACCCCGTGCAGTTGAATGCCTCTCCTAGTCTGCTCCTAACTGCGCTGCTACATACAGCTGATATCTGGCTTTTCCAAATGTGGGATTTGAGATTTTGAGATTTGAGCTACAACACCTCAATCATAGTTCCTGGATTTACATGCGTTTTGAAAATTTGATTTAAATTGGACTAGGCAAGATACCTGGTTTTACTGTCGTGCATGTAAACGTAGTGAATAACTGCAAGACAGGTTTAATGCTATACTGTGGAACATGCAGGCAAAGCAATAACGTCTCCATCCATAATGCATTTTTTCAAAACACAGTTCATATTATGATACATTTATACACTCCATGCATAGGTCTGTGTTGTCATGTGTACTACTGTTCCTTTCAGTCACAATCACTCTTGATGTGATTCATTTGCCAGTGCATGAACCAGCTGTTAGCTTGGACTGTATTTGATGTTACACTGAGAGCCACTTTCGCTTTCATTCTGGGCATAACAACCTGCTCCTAACCATTCCGCACATTCTCCGCTCCCTTTTGAAGAATTCCTATTTGATTTCACTGTCGTCCAATCAAACCGCAGCGGGAGCAGTGCAGGCAACCCAACAATCAGCCTTTGTAAAATAATCCACCGCGAGCTAGCATGCCGGGTAAATGTTTACTCAGGCACCCAGCCAAACCTAACCAAGACCAAAAATCTATCTTTCTATCCTCGTCTCTCTATCCCAACACCAGCGGGGCATCAGGCACATTATATCCCAACCCTGTGTGCATTTTTCATATACGCTAGGCTTTTTATGTTTTATGTACGCTAGCCCTGGGGAGAACAGCGGCTAGCATCCTCAGCTAACTTCGAACGAGGGAACTCAATTTCGGGCGCGCCATACCAAACCTGATTCCATTACCATAAGACACGCAAGCTAGCAACACCTTGTCTTTGCATGCTGTTAGCACTATATATCATTTGGATTTGCAAGTTTCCCGCCTGATCCGTATCCGTGACCTGCCGCGCGACCCCGAACCAAATCATACAGGATTATTCGCAGTTGCGCCAAAGACGATTCCGATAGATAAGCTGGTGTGATGTTCCCTAATGTAAATTGATTTCGTGGCACGGAGTTGGAGAAATGTATAGCCTATAGTGCGAGTTTATAATTGACCCTGCTAGCGCCGTCAAGCAAAGCCGGTAAATCCCCCTAGCTAGCTGCTCCTGCCGGATTCGTAACGCAGCGAAATATGAGGCACGTTATGTTGTCAAGAAGGCAAAAGCTGATGGGGAAAAGATTGTTTATGATCTGCAATGTATTCAAATCTGAAGAGGGAGGATTTGAATAACAACAATATCCATATTTTTGGCTTAAAAGTTGAGGTGTTGCTAATATTAAGGCCTATTGTAGTTATGAAGTATTTTTGATAGGGTTAAAGGAACTCATGTACATTCTCTCATTTACAGTTACATTTCATTCAGAATCTTAATATAGCCTAAGTAGCTTATTTGGTTTGGCCAAGGTTTAGGCTATTTGTGTCTTTTTAAACTGTGCTTGAGTAGGCTAGAATTACGTTAAAACCATTCAGAAATAAACTGAAGCATGATTCAAGTTTTAATTAATGGCGCTGATTTTTACTGTCTTAAAAATGTGAAAAACAGAACTAGTTTGTTTTAAGTGGCTTACAGTGGTCCAAAGTTATTCTTCACTAACGTTGTGCCAGGGGTCTGCAACCTTTTTCCTCCAGTGAGCTACCTTCACAAAACGAAAATGCCAGAGAGCTACTAATTTTAACGGTCACAGGAAATTGAGTGTATATAAGAGCCATGGCAAGCCTTAGATATGGTAGAGTTAGATGCCTATAAAACATAAACCATTATCTATTTATTAGTGCACAGAGTTAGTCATCAAAATTATACATTTACAGTGGTAATTAATCAAATTTTAGTTATTCAGCACAATGCATATAATTCAGAAATCCCTTTGCGAGCTGCCTGGGAGGGGCTGGAGAGCTACTGGTAGCTCCCATGCTACAGGTTGGAGACCACTGCCTTATAGATTCTGAGCATCCTAATTATTCATTGCAAGGAGTTAAAGCACTTTTTACAGAGGAGTCACCGTAAAGCTAACAACTAGCAAGCTAATGCGCACATCCTGATTATCGGACAATAAAGGCTTTATAATTAGATGCAGACAGTCCACAGATGACATATTTTGACCTCAAGAGCTGAGCATATAATATATCTGTACGGGGGCAAGATAGGCTACATTTTGCTCAAAAATGGTAAAAATCAGGATGGTTAAGTATAATAGCCTACTTGTACACTTGTCAAAATTATTAAAATAATTTGCAAGGAATATAGCTTAGCCTAGCCAATAAACCCACTATATGTGCATTAGCTGTGAGGCCTCAAAACTGTTATAAATGTATCTAGGCCTTTTTAACACTATTGCTAACTGTGCCCTAGCCCGTGTACTGTAAGTTGTTTTCAGTGGAGCAGCATTAGTAAAACTGCGAGAGAAAGAGGATTTCGTGAGTATATTTGTCCATTTATTTTCAGGCTTAACCCCAGTCAGAGGCCCTTCTCCAAATCTCTGGCCTTTGCTGTCAGAATATAACTGTTTATATGGGACATGCTGCCACCTGCTGTCTGCTGTGTGGTACTGACAAAATCCGCTCTGATTTGTCGTTCATTTTTATAAACGTTGAAAATGCCACTAGGGCAGTCTTTGGTGCACACTGAGAGAAAAGTGACTGTCTTTCTGTGCATTTTGATTTCTCCACAACAAATCACACTCATTCATAAATTTACATAGGCAAAGACAAAAACCTCCAAACTATTACCAATAAAAAAACAACAACAACAACAATAATAAAATAATAATAATAATAATAATAATAATACACTTTTTCACAGTTCAGTCGTTATCAAAGGATCTTGGTCTTGGTTTAGTCTTTGACATCGCGCATTTCCACATTATCCTACTGGATGACCTCTAGTGGTCAGTTCTGTCATTGCAACAACTTGGTACGTGCTCAATCTCGTGTAATACTTTATAATTTACAAAAATGTTACTATTAATAGCAGATAACTAAGGGACATTGACTTTGAAATACTTGTACTATTTATAGAAAAGGGAAGATTTGTGGGTGGTTCTGAAACTTTTTTTTTCTCCATGAAGATGTGTTGTTTTGCCTAGAGTATTCCACAAAATAGCACACAACATAGACAAGCAATAAAACACATGTAAAGAAAGACACGTTAATACCACTCTGAGGAACATTCTAAGCTAAGCAAACATTTTTAAGAGAAGAAGCAGGTGACAAACTCCCCGCAAGTTACATAGTGCACCTGAATTGTCTCATGGAGATGTTGCTCTACTGTGAATGTTCCACAGGATGGGATTAAGCTTCTCTGTCTCTGTGGCGACATGCAGGTGATGCAACCAGGCCAAGTCTGTGGAGAAGCAACCCTGCTCACAGTAGAATTGCATGTCTTTCGTGGTACTTTAGACTATGTTAACTTCCTGGTATGTCATCTGGTTGTCTTCATGGAGATGTTTTTGCTTTGATTGGAATGTTCCACGGTATGACCATAAACGTACCTCAATCTTTATGGAAACAAGAAGGTAGCACTAACAGGTCAAGTTACAGCTCAGGTCTGTAAAAAGGTGTTTTTGAGCAAAATGAAAAATAAAAACCTGTAATGAAATATATATTTGATTTGATTTTGATTTGATGCCATTCTACATTTATCCTCCAACAAGAAAAGTTACACAATACGCAGTGCACTTTACACCTGTAATGCCAGAGGTGGAAGAAGTACTCAATTTTGTTATTTAAGTAAAAGTACCGATACTGGTGCAAAAAAAATACTCAAGTAAAAGTAAAAGTATCACATGAAAAAATCGACATATGTAAAAGTATTAAAGTACCCATTTAAAAATGTACTTAGAGAGTAAAAAGTAAAAGTATTTCACGCAGATTTTGAGATGTTATAAAGCTTCAAATATATTAATTTTGATAAACATTTGTGCTGAATTTTGTTCAACAGAAACAATTGAATCTTTTTTTTTCTAGCTGTTTTATTTGTATATTTTTGTTTGCTCAAACTATGAACGTGTTAAAAATAAACCATGCCTTTTCAGCAGATCTCAAACTGTCATAAAAAATACTTTTACTTTTTAGTCCAGTTCAAAAAAGTAGTGGAGTAGAAAGTACAGATATCTCCTCTCAAATGTAGTGAAGGAAAAGTAAAAGCATCCACTGTAAAATGTACAGTACTTTACTACTTGTACTTTGTTCCATTCCACCACTGTGTAATGCAAAAAAAGCTAAATTGATAGGCCTATGTTTAATGCAAACATTCCAGGCAAAGCAATAACATCACCAAGGAGACAAGCAGGTGGGTTCTCTTCTTTTAGCAGCTATGTTTCTCATGCACAACTTCAAGTTGATCTGCTCCTCTGGTTTTCTTCTCACTGTCATGTCAAAAACGTGCAGGTGACAGCCATTAGTACACATACTCTGTAAAAGAAGCACAAAAATATCAAACGACAGCAGAGAACAAAGCAGAACACGACTGTGAAGATCAGAGAGGAGATTGTCCCGTCATACAATTAAATGAAACATAAAAGTTTTAGTTGTAACAAAAGAAATCAGACAGGCCAAAATGAGAAAGCTGGCAGACATTCCCTCACTACCCTCAAGGTTGTTGGTTAAATCCCAATATTGCTTGTCCTTGAGCAAGACACTTCAACAATCTGCAAATGTGTGTGTGATTTCCAAAAACTGTATCCAAGAGTATGTGGTCCAATGCATTTTTATTTACTAGAAAAACAAAGATCATAGTGGAGAATTTTGAGCAGAACCTTTGGTCAATGCCCAATCTTGTCTTGATCTTGATCTCTGAAGCTAAGACGGGTTGGGGCTGATTAGTACTTTGGGAGACCGCTGGGAATATCAGGAGCCACAGCGGGGCAGCAGTGATTTCAGCATACTGTTGTTGTTGTGTCCTTAGGAAAGACACCTCGCCCACTTGCTAGTTTGAAAGGCTGTGTGTGTATGTGTGTGTGACTGGTGGTCAGAAGGGCTGATGGTACAGATTGGTCTTGCTTCTATTAGTTTACCCCAAGGCAGCTGTGACTACAATATTTACACCACCAAGTGTGAAGTGAATTATATAAGACTAATTGTACACTCACATATTCACAGTGACTGAAAATGTAGAATTCTCTTGCTCAAGGACACAAAGGCAGTATGTGTTTGGGCAATAACCCAAGGTAAAGTAAGGTACACTTTATTTTCCCCATAGGGAAATGTGTCCTCTGCATTTGACCCATTATTTGACCCATTATTTGACCCATCCTTCAGTGCCACTGGGGCAACCTGTCAGGACCCATTTCCAGATCTTGAGCTAGGCTTGGTCAGGACTGCCTTAAAGTGGGACTTAGCACCTAAACTCCGCCCACAACCACATTTCAAATAGAGCTGCTAAACTGGGCAGTACCTGTGGACTAAAGAAGAGTGAGGGGGGAGGAGGGGCAGGGTCTGGAGGTAGGTACAGTATGACTGGTCTAACAGGTATCCACGCTTCAAACTCCGCCCCGGCAGCCTGGGGCAGTCTTGTGTGATGTCACCAACTACTGGAAACTGCAGAGGCCCCTGGAGGCAGCACCTGCAGATTTGATGTTTTTGACCAGAAAGCTGCAAATTTACCTAATTAGCACTAGGGTTGTAGTATTGAAAGGATTGAAAGTAAGTATTGAAAATCAGATACTACTCGATACTAAAACTAGTATAGAAACTAGACTCATTTGAGTGTCAATACTAAGAAAAAGTCACAGGACAGAAATGAACCTTTCTTGACTAGCTTTAGAATGATCTTGAGCTGTTTCAGAAGTATAAGACCACATGGACGACTGAACTTTGAAATTTTAGTATCGTGACAATACTAGTTTGCACTAAAATTACCAAAAGATGACTGGGAAAAGCAGATAATACTATTAAAACACCATGTACACAGTTTATTCGTTAAAAAGTGTATTTAGACAAAGCAAAGACTACACTGTTGTCGATGGGCAAACACCCGACTCACTACACCACCCCACCCTTACTCTAGACTTCTAAGTAAGACCAGAAACAGCCCCTTACGAGACCCAAAGCGTGGTTAAAGATTGTAAATGTGCGAATCATGGCGTGTATCTGATCTGCTCCTCAGAGTCCTGTTATGGGAGCATGAGTGGGGTTGGGGGGGGAGGGGGGAGCGGTGCAGGTAGCCCCTCCACCCCAACCCACCCACTCTCACCCATGTCCACTGGTGCCGTGTCAATGTGCCGTGACTAATCCAGCCGGTCCTCCTCTCCTCTGGCCTAATTAAAAGAGGATTAGCCAGGAGCAGCATTCATAGTGTCCTCGCCACGTTCCCTGGATAGTCTGTTTATTTCTGTAGCCACCTGAACTGTTAGTGGAGCCAGATATCACCACCATTTAAACTGTCCCAACAGAGGTTATGCTCTGATATCACTGTATTTGCAAAATGCCCCTTAACATTCTGACTGAGTGGCACTGAGGCAGAACTATGGGCAGCACAACAGACAAAAAGTGTTGCTTTGCTTTTTGTGGCCTATTTTATGTTCATGGAGCTGTTTTCTTTAGCTCAAATTAGCTTTAACTGAAAGTAGTTTCTCTGTTGTTGCTGTGACTCTGTAGAGCTTAGCTAGTTTCTTAGCTAACGATATGGGGGAGATAAAGGACGCTTCAGCTCGCCCCACGACAATGAATCTCCTCAACACACGAACTCAGAAATATGTTATTTAAAGAGAGAAAGGCTCAGTTTAGGTGGGTCTGATCCAAAGTCTGTATCAGTGACTTGAGTTGATTTTCTTGTTTTAGATGTCAGGTACAAACTAAATATTTAGCAGAGTTGTAGACTTTTATATTTGTTGGAGTTTACTCTCCTTCATGAGAAAAGTTCAGCTCATCTTTACACTTAACAACACAGGGACTCACCTTTTTGGCAGCTAGTTACAACTAGAGGGGAATTTCACCCACTGACTGGTAGTTTGTTTTTTTTACTTTACTCTGGAGAATAAATTCAAGTAGGTCCCAATACTAGATATTATGTAAAGCAAAGCGTAGCAAAACTAAACCCATGTTCACCTTTCAAATGCAGAGGGCTTATGGCGTAGAGGGCACTCTCGTCTCCAGTGTCCAGCTTGACAACGGATGAAGCAAGGTTCATTGGAAAACCTTCCTGTTCTTTCGATTGGCTCTCCTCCCATATTTGCTCTGCTTACGTGTTGGCTGATGAGTCTGTAGTTGTGTATGAAATTGTGAATTTGTTTGGTGATTTTCGTTTTCATGTTGTTGGTCTTATTGTGCATAGTCACTGCTGCCGTATGCAGTTCCTTCAGCACTCTTTCTTGCTTCATTATTTTCTTTCTGTTTAGCTGTTCATATGCACGTGTGTCGTGTCTTTTCAGTTCAGTTAGGCGGGCAGCATTCCAGCCATTGCAAGTTTTCTTCACAGCTGAAGAAATGTCTGATGTAGTAGTTACACAAATGTTTCCCAATCATCACGAGTCACACCTAAGTGATCAGCTCTTGTAAGTGATCAGCTCTTGTAAGTGATCAGGTCTTGTGAGTGATCAGGTCTTGTGAGTGGAGGACCATAAAAGCCCTGGTGTAAACTCACTTGTTAGACTCTGCCACTTTTTAGACTCTGCTTTGAATTTTGCTTGACGCTGCCTTTAAGACAACTATACTGCTGTGACCATCAATAAAGACCATACAGAACAATTCCCGTACCTGTGGCCTGTTCTTCATGCAACAGAACAGAAACCGACACATGCCATCCCCCCTTGTCCTTGCCAAGTTGCACTTTTTCAAATTTTATTCTAGGCCATTTACCATTCCAAATGAATCTGGATATAAGGCTGCCCCATATTTTAAACTGTTTCTCATTTCAATAGGAAGTGCCTGAAGGATGTAAAGGAGACGAGGCAAAATGTTCATTTTCACTATCTCAATCCTGGAACTAAAATCCAGAGATTCCCATCTCCCCGTATCCCTCCAAACTTCATGATCTACCTTATTAACATTACAATTATATGTTTTATGTATTTTTTTTTGTTATTGTTGCTCCAAGATAAGACATAAGACAACATGTGAATCATTTTTCATGAGAATACCTGTGATATCCTCCCTCTGTCTAATACATTGGGCTAAAGGCTCTAGAAAAATTGCAAAAAGTTACATCCCTGACAAGAATACTTTCAGTTATCGTTCATTTTTATTGTTGCAGTAGGTTGTTGATATGTCTTGATACATTGTATTGCCTTTCATTAAAGCCAAATTACCAGTACTTTTTATTTCTTATCAATACTGTCAGTGGGTAGGAACCGACTGATATTTGGTTTTTGCCCTGAATTTTGACTTGCAGGCAGTTTTTGGGGACTGTATATTTATTGTTTTTCCCCATAATAATGTTTTTAATATACAAGTCTTTTTTGCACTGTAGATATTAAGCTTTTTATTGACAGGTTAGTTTATTATAATAATGCATTTTAATACTTTTTATGCATACGGTGTGTTTAAGGACACTCAGAGACACTACACAGAACAATAATGCAACTATTTAAAGAGTTTGTATTGCTCACTATTTTAAAGGGCCAATATTACACTATTTTCTGATCTATGTTATAATGTTGTTTCCTCATCAAAAACATATCTGAAGTTGTGTTTTGCTTCATTCAAACATGTTTAAGACACAAAGCATATTTAGGCGAGTTCTTCTCTCAAACTGAGAACACTGTTACACCTTGTGATGTCATATGGTAAAACAGAAAGAGCTCCACATCTTCACAAGAATCATTTGGATAGCTTCAGCCCTGGAATTGCCAATCTCTACTGAACTAAAAGTAAAAGGTAGCTGTTAACTTGGAAACTAAAGCCTCATGACAAGGTGGAACAGTGCATTTTGAGCTTTGGAGATGTAGACAGACTAATAAACCAGGACTACGCAAACATTTGTGAGTGAAACAAAACACAACTCCGGGAGTGTTTTTGATGATTTAACATTATAACATGGTTTAAAGCTCAGAAGAATCAATTTTGTGTAATGAAAAGCACTAGAGACCGAGCACAGACAAAAGCAGAGGAAGGCTGTGGGTTATTAATAGGAGTGGGGAGAGGTTAGCCCTGTTTAAGTGCTGGTTAATAAGCTTCAGCTGTCACAGTGGAGGGTTCTATTCCCAGAGGACCCAGGGACACAGTTAAAGACCCTGACCTCAGCCGGGCCCTGATCTTGTCCAGCTAAAACATATGGCTCCAAGCCCCTCTGAATATATTACTTTAAGTACTGTTTCAAAACGTTCAATAGTCGATCTCTGTACTAAAGATTTTTTTTTTTATTTTCTGGATTTAGACAGGTTAAGTCCTATTCCAATGGCTACTTAAAAGGGTAAATATGCATTATGATGTTGTAGACCATATATGTGTAAGCTCAAAACCATAGGCTACTGGTAATAACAGATAAAATAATATGTAAGATAAAAACATTGTAAAAAGAAACAAAGGCCTTGGCTACAAATATTTACTTTGTAGGTATATAACTAAACAAGGCTCAGCCAAGAGAGAGGATTAACAGCAATTATTTTTTGAAACACCCCATGCTGGTGGTGACAAAGTAGGTTTGGTCACTTTGTCCAATTATTTCATTTGCTTAATAAATATTAAATCCATACATACGTATACTTACCTGGTCCACATGGTCCTACATGGTCCACTCCAGACAAAGAGGGAGCGTGCCCCGTGTCTGCCATTTTTGTAATCTTTGGTTGAGGCCATGGGCCAAACCATGTAGAGGGGTAATCTGTTTGGAGTCATTTCTTTTAAAAAAATGTTTCCATATATTTCTGTATTTGATTTAAGTTATCTTGTGATTTTAGCTTTATTTTAAACACAGTTTAGTTAAGGGACATAAACCATATATGTACTTGCCTCCTAATGTTAAACACCTACTTCCACCTACTGTAGAAAAATGGACTTACCTTACTTTGTGAGTGAGTATAAAAGCTTGCACTTGAAAAAATGTGGGAAATTAAAACCTTGATGGTCGTCCATCCTTGCGTGAGTACGACCGTGAGTGGGTCAGAGGTTGGCAGTTGGGGAGATCTTCTTGATCTGGGGGAGGATGATGAAATTAGCATGGAGCAAAGTGAGCGGAGGAATGACAGCAAGCTAGCAAAGATCAACAAGAGGGTGAGGAATGACAGCAGTGACAGTGAAGCAGATTTGTTTAGCGTTACACTAAGAGAGACCCCAAAAAAATAGCTTGATCACTATTTTGAGAGGGCACAGACTAGTATCAAGAAACTTAGCCCATTTATTCTGACTACAGATTTGAGTAGCAAGTGATACTGTGTCAGCAAAGGTCCTTGTAGACGGAAATCTGCTTGTGCACTGCGCAAATGAACAGCTCAATAAAGCTCTAAACTTAAAACAGCTGGGAAAGTTTAAAGTGGACAGTGTGGGAAAAGTGGGTGCACAACGATGTGGCAGATGCAAGAGAGTAATTACTGGAGTTCCTGTTGTGGTGCAAATAGATGATCTCAAAGACAAAATCAAAGGAGGCAAAGTTGCCAATCTAGAAAGGATGAAATCTACAAAAGATGGAGTGAAAGTGAATAGGGGCAGTGGACAGGGGGCAACTGAGGCCCAGAGAGCTCCCCAGATACAATACAAATGTCCTTGTTACAGATAAAAAGGCACTAGTTACTTTCATTGCAGGAGTAATAAACACCACAGCTGGTGCCCAATCCAAAAATTAGAAAATTCAATTAATTGTAAAGCTGACAAAGCTTGTTTGTCTGAATGATGGATGGGGTACTGTTCTAATGGTGTAATGTTATGAATGGCACAGAGTCAGTATTGGATCTAACCTTGATATCCAATGTTCTTGCAGGAGTAAGTGGGACCATCAGAACAGACACTACTCTGGAGAGTGACCAATATAACGGTTTTTGTTCAGTTGGGGACAAGATAATAACCAGAGAAGGGATTAAGAAGTGGATCTTCCACAGGGCTGGCTGGGAAAAGTACCAGAAGCTGTGTGAAGAAGCTGTGGTCCACATTGATGGCTCTAATAGCATAGACCAGATGAATAATCAGCTACTTGAAGTAATGTTAGCTGCAGCTCAGTCCTCTATTCCTGTAAGCAAATGCAAATAGTGTAGATTAGTAGCACCCTGGTGCACAGAGGAGTGTCAAGTAGCTGTAAAGGAATGAAACAAAGCCTTTAGGCTCCTCAAAAGAATGCTTAACATGCCAAATCTCTAGTGTTTGTGGGCTTCATCAATGTATTGTGTCTTACCCCATATGACCGTGGCTCCTCTCTTGTCGGCCTGTCGGACCACAATTTCATTGCATTCGTTGTTTTTGATCCATGTAATTGCCTTTCTTTCATTATTAGATTAGAGGGAGTTCTTGAATTATTTTTCAAAGCCAAATCAACAGAAGAAGTTGAATGAGGATCTTGTAAAAATCACTAAAACATTAGCATAGACAAAAATTGTCAAATTCCAACAGGACAAGCAAGATTATAGTGAAGGACAGAATAGTTTATTTGTGGCAGTGCCAACACTCCTGAGGCACACTCACACAGTCTCATTCAGCCTACCTAGCAATGTCACGACCAGCGAGGATGAAGAAGTTGCCCCTCAAGGCCAGGCGATACTTTTTTTAGACAAAACCTCCCTCAGCCACAGCCACATAAGAGGAAGACAAAATGAGGCACACGAAGGTGGAAGGCGCCCCCATCTAAGACCTCGACTGCCATGTCAGATGACCAATTAAACTAATAAAGATTTCAAACAATCCTCTGCCGCCGGATTGTACAAAACTCTTACCTAAGGGACTTTCTTTTGCAACCACCCACACAGTCAACAGTTTCCACATAATAGATCTGTACAAACTTTAGTGTAATTTACACCTGACAGCTTGGTACTACTCGCATCTGTCTCCTCTAACCACCTCTACAGCAACAACCTCCCCCGTCTCAGTTTAAGCGTAAATCCACATTTTTTCCACATAGCAACAATGCATGCCTGAATGCCTTCATGAAGAAAGTGAACCATGATGTTGATTTGGCTTTGAAAAATACTCCCTCTAATCTTGCAAGAAAGAAGGGCAATTACATGGATCAAAAGCAGTGGCGGGCCGTGCATTTCACCCTTAGGCCTTCAGTGACGTCCCACTTACACATTACATCACCTCAGTATAGGCTAGTCAAGCAACACTTAATTTCAGGAGCATTCAAAACCAATAAGCTGCATTGCATTCACAGTTAAGAGTAGGGAACCAAGTTCACAGATACTGTCAAAAATTTAAAATAAAAATGAGATTTAAAGATGCCAAACAAAAGGCCACCAAAATTACGCTATGTGAGCTTAAACAAGTCAGTTGAATAAATTGCTCAGTGTCGCCGTTTCATATAAGACACCAACCAGACAATAACAAAACAAACTATTCTTTGAAAATAAAGTGAACAGATCATTTGCATTTTTTGACAATAGGCTATACAACAGCAAATAACTAAAAATGTGGTGCAGCTGAGATTGAACGAGCTTTAGTGCAGTTTTAACTGAGGTGACTTCAATGCGCCACATTATTAACATAATAAACTCACTTTTTCATAGTGGAACTCCATCTACCTGCCTGTTCGCTGAGCTGCAGGTCCACTCCAGTGTCTCCAAACGTTTTTAAACGCACCGTAGCTTGTAAGTGCCAGCCGTACAACAACAGTACAATTTGCAGCGTGCCTCAGAAGCTGTGAGCCACGGGTACAGTTCATAGTTACTGGGACTGATTAGCTAGTGCAGGGGTCCTCTTCTCATAATATCCAGCTTTTCGTAAAAGGCCTGTCTTGAAAATGGCGTGGAAAGTATAGATCAAGCTATTCTCCTCCTTCGGTCATTATGGGTTAAAAATACAGCGATAGCTGTTGGATCCAATCACAGGACACATACATGTCCAGTTCAGCGTAAGACCTTCTAGCTGGCCCTGGTCTGCAGAATCGAGATCTGATTGGCTATTGAAACTGACTGTATCTGTGTCTACTTACAGTGGACGGGGCCTGCTCTGTTTATTCTGAAGGCCCCAGGCAAATGAAATTTGCCTGACAACACAAGCTGCTGAAATATAATTGGATAAAAACTCTACCACAATAAACAACATTGGAAGCCACTCAACTAAGTGGATATAATATGACATAAAGAGAACAAAGAATAGAGAATATTTTGTTTACATATTTATGAAAATAAAATAAATTCACTTTTCTGAGCATGTGTAGGCCAGCAGAGAAGGCCTTGCTGGCCCTGACGGCCCGTCACTGATAAAAAGCAACAGTGAAACTGTGGTCCAACAGGGCAACAAGGGAGGAGCCACGGTCATATGAGGTAAGACACAATACACTGATATATACATCCCACTCAAATCCAACCCCATAGACGATATTTAAAAAGACCTATTCCATTCTCAGTACAGACTTGGAAAATAAATGGATCATTAAACATAAATTCGAGTTCCTAACACCTTCCAATCCCAAAATGGCAACATTCTATCTTTTGCCCAAAATACATAAGAACCTCGGCAATCCCCCTGGTAGACCCATCATTAGTGGAAAAGATCCTATTACTGAACCAGCATCCCAATATATCAACCTTGCTATCAAACTCCTCATATGTTAAAACGACTACAGCAAATAAAACAGGTTCATAATGCCTTTCTGGTCACTATGGATGTGGAGTCGCTGTGTACAAATATGGAACATAAGGAGAATTTTTTACAAAGACGATGCAACACAATGACTCCTCCTACACAATTTCTAACCAGCCTCACCCAATGGACTTTTAATAATAATGTTTTCCTTTTTCAAGACCATCTATTTAAGCAAATCAAGGGGACAGCCATGGATGCAGCATATGCCCCCAACTACACCTGACTTTTTTAGGCCTCTGGGAGGAGCGGTACGTCCACAGCACTACTAACCCATATAAGGCCTTCATCAAATACTATGGCCGCTATATAGATGATCTGTTCTTCATCTTTATCAGGATCTCAAGAGCAACTGTGTGATTTCCACAACTATCAATGCCACTAACCCAAACATCAGGCTCAGCATGGACTTCAGTCACAAAGAACTTTTTGGATGTGAAAATATCCACACCTCCTTATTCAGAACAGTCACAGACAGAAACACTTCACTACACTCTGAAAGCTTCCATCCCAGAAATCTTATTGTAAATATCCCTTTTGGGCAATTTCAACGTATATGTGACTCAGAGTCTGATTTCCACCACCAGGCACAGGTCACAGGTCAGATTTGCCCATAGAGCTTACAATAAAAATACACTCCATGCTGCACGGACCCGGGCAAGTGGGTTGGACAGAAGGAACCTGCTCATCAGGAAACCACACACTGCCACACAAGGGTCTAACAAAATATTTTGTTCTATTGAATACAGCAACAAAGCCCAGACAATTAAAAACATCATCAGAAAAAAACTGAAACATCCTCTTGTGATTCATCCCTGTGACCTCTATTTTCAGAACCCCCCAAATCTGCATTTAGACAGGCCCCTACACTTAAAGATAAACTTGTGAACAGTTACCTGTCTGCTAAAAAGCCCTGTACTTTCCTTAAAAAACCCACTGGTACTTACAGATGCAGTACCTGCAATCATTGTTCACACTTCAACAAATCTAGTAATTTTAAGGACGCAGATGGAACTAAAGCTCTTCGTTGCTGCTCTTTTGCCAATTGTAATTCTACATATGTAACATACAGACTAGACTGCACCTGCCGCTGCTTCTATATCGGCCGAACCAGAATGAAACTCAAAGAAAGATTTGCTGAACACAAATATGCAATCAGAACTCAAAACATGGACTATCCTATTGCCAAACCTTTCAAAACTATGGCCCAGACGAACATTATTGACCTCAAAGTCATGGTGGTAGAGGTCAATGGATGGAGCCCCAGAGGAGGTGATCGGTTCACAGGCTACTACAAAGGGAGACCTTCTGGATACACATCTTGGGTGCTACTTCTTTTCCTGGTCTCAGTGAGGAGATAGACTTTACCCTTTTTATAAACTGCTCTTCCATGGTTCTGAGCTCTGGTCCATGTCTTAAAGTGTCTTGGATTTTTTCAGCTCCACTACTGTGATTTAGTTCCCAATACAGCTGCTCACCTTAGTAGCTGTCCTGCGGTCCGGAGTGGGATGTGTTCAGGAAAGACCCAAAAGACAAAAGCTCTGATAGTATAATGCTATTTATTACAAAAACAGAGTAATATGCCAATTACAGACAAAGGTCCGGGTGCTCTCTAAGCCAATGCGAGACACCCCGAACAAAGGACTTATCATATATTTATATGGTCATATAGGACAACCCCTTAATTACCTAACCCCTATTCTCCGAAATCTTAAACAGTTCCCGGTATTCTTGCATGTTGCATCTCAATGTTTAGACATGTGCCTCTGGACCCTCTTCACTCCCACAGCTCCATACATTAAGACCTTAAATGGAACTGTTCAGCACATAGACATGTGCTCTGGACCCTCTTCACTCCCACAGCTCCATACATTAAGACCTTAAATGGAACTGTTCAGCACACAGGCATCTATGGAGGAAGACCAGACACCACACTACTGTTCACATCTTCAAGACGGCATGTGCTAAGCTAAGTTTCCAAGATAAGTGGCATTATCCTTGAAGAGCACCTGTATTCTACATCCTTCTATCTGACTCACTAGAGCCCCACTGAAGCACTCACCTTATCTCCTCTGTGGAAAAATGTTTTTGACCTGCAGATATGTCCTCATGTAGTGTTGCTGTGCCTCCCAGGTTACTTGTGTCCCCAGCTGTTGATTGGCGCCTCCTAGACCTGAAAAAGGAGTGAAAGGGGAATATAGATATTGTCGCAGCATTTCATTTCCATATTAAGCAAGAGTACTTTGATTTTACCCATATATTCACAAGTGGGACAAAAAAATTTAGAGACTGTTTTCCATTAACTACACGACAACGGCCTTCAAGACAAAGACAACCACAGTGAACCAACCACCACAGCTGAATGGTCTGAACCACATGGTCTTTTCCTGAACAGAACCAGACCTGCGTCATTAAAACCATCCTTCTGTTTCACAACTGTCACTGGAGGAAAACTTCACGAAAGTTAAGCCATTCACTTCTTTTCATGTGACTCAAAAGAACTCGACCTGTTCGACGACGAGCTGTGGCCAGAGACATGCTGAGCTGCGTGGGGAGACTATAGCCATATGTGGTCAGAGGGAGGACAAAGGGACAGAGGACAGATGATGGGAAAAGTTTAACTGAACAGTGCCAGCATCTTGTTAAAACAGCATTCATTCTGTGACTACAAATCATATTGGGTATGGATAAACTGAACTGAACACAACAATGCCCCTTAAAAGTGAACTGTTGAATTTTCCTCCATCTCAATCAACAAACTAATGGAACTGACTTCATCTCCATGAACTGTGTTTTGGATCCACAACCATTTAAGTTTCTATGCATGTTCTGTTTGTGATGATGATTGTTTATTAAATATGATTAATGAATAATGAAAAGGGAGAAAGTGTGGTGGAAAATTATTGTTTATCATGAATGAAGAAAATATTGAATATCATGAATGACTGTGTCAGTATGTTAGAGACCCAGACCAAACATTAACCTCTTACCGTTCCGACGGC